>JAQQBR010000005.1:5376709-5414473 GCA_030347285.1 Microctonus hyperodae
TGCGAAAATAAGAATAATTATAGTTGTCTTGGAACGCACAAAGTTTTTTTATTTATTTCCATTAATTTACTTGCTTGATAAATTTGAAATACATACAAATAATTTTTGAACAAATATACATGGCCGGCCTTGAAATAAAACAATAAAATACCATTGGCGAGTTAAATAAAAAACTAAATGCAATCATTGTTAAACAAATTAAGAAAAAAAAAAAATAATCAAAGTTTGATCTGTATAGTATTGAAGTTACAAACAATTAAATTTAAAAAAATATGATGAAAATTCATGCTATCATCACGCATACGAGAATTTGACAAATAAAAAGATAAATATAAAATAAATCATAATGAAATAATTAAAAATATTGCCATGCCATTATTTGTATGCCATGTTTAAAGTTGAATTATTCCAAGTGGATTATTTCAAATTTCAAACTTGGTTACCTCATCTTGCATAAGTGTGAGCTCATTTGAATCCTTGGCATCATAATCGCACACAACTCGGGCACGTTCTAATCCATTTGCCGTTTGTTCAACGGAATTTTCCTGATTAGCTGAATGGTAAGTGCCATCCGTCAGACTAAAGAAGGTAAACAAATAAATAACAATATGAGTATTAATCACGTAAGAATGCAGAAAATATTCTATAAGTTAATAAAAAAAAAATATGGGAAAACTAATTCTTGATGAGAACGAATGCACACACATAATAAGCCTTTCTCAGTTATTTTATTTATTTTTCTTTTATTTGTCAAAAAAGAAAATAAAAATAATAAACATGCTATCATAAACACATGAAAATTTTTTAACAATAAGACTAATTAATTTATTGAAGTCTTAAAAATAATGTTATAGTTAGAAATTAATAAGAATTAATATTATAGTAATATATAATGTAATATTTTTTCACAATAGAATAACAATAAAAGCAATAATATGGGCATCGAAATTACATTTAGTTAATGTTAATTGAATCAACATTGTGATTATTTAATTTGCGAACTTCATTGAGCGAGATTAAATTCATTTTTAGAACGAATAATGAAAATCGAAGAATAAAAAGACAAATAAAAATAAAAAAGATTAAAATAATTTTTTAAACTGACATAGAATCATTGAGAATTTGTCATTCTTTATATTTTGGAAATATCTGTCTGAAAAGTGGCGGTAACATAATCAGAAGTTGCTATTGACAGATGGCTAGGTGAATTTTGGGTATTTGTAGACGAGGGCGTAAGCTCAATCACTTCCTCGCTGTTGACACGCAGGAGAGGACTCGGTTGACGTGCCCTGCAATCCCATAATCAACGCGACAGAAGATAGACAATATAATTTAACTAATGAAATCCATTCTAAAGCACTTTATGTCATTTACTTAAATTCATTCAATATTTATTGATAAAAAAAAAAAAGAAAAAAAGAAATTAGGACTAAATACCTTAATTTATATCATGTACAAAGAAGCATTAGCAATAATAGAATATACTCTACAATTATGAAAAACGATATTTACGAATGAGTAATGACATTATATATTGTTCTGTCCTAAAAATAAAAAAAAGTGCCAAATGAAATCGTTTCATATTCTGAATTATTTTTATTTCAATTAAACTCCAAGCATTGTTTCTAATTAATACAATAATACTAATTAGTTGGACACGAAATGAACATAGACAACGATACATTAGCATATCATTACTCACTCGAATCACCAAAGAGTTGGATAGCTGAATTGTACATGATCAATAAATGTAAAAATAAATTACTCAGTATACAATTTATATTGAATATTAAATAAAATAGGCACAGTAAACAGAAACAAGCATAAGCAACTGTCAAGTTTGTTAAATGTTGAAAAATAATATAATTCTTAAAGCTTAGACAATGATATTTAATAAAATAACAAAAGTATTCTCTTACCCAGCCAATTCACGTTCCAGTTCTTGCATCGTTGCATGACATTGTGCATAATGACGAGTTTGTGCTTCAACAAATTCATGAAGACAACGTAAATGCCCTGCTTGTGAACTTGAAATACCTTCCAAAAGTAATTTTGTTATTTCGGCTTGTCTATCGAATTCTGATTGCGCCACTCTTAGCTCCCTCTCTGCCTGAGTTTGTAAAATAATTCAATTTATTCAAAAATAATAAAATAATATTTAATATAGGAACAAACAAATTTTAAATGGGAGAACCCAAGCAGGACTCTGGGATTTGGAATAATTTGAACGAAGAGAAACAGAACCATAAATTTTTATATTAATTTTTCGGAGGTATTAATAATATACCTGATCAAGTAACACTTCAGGTGATATGCCAGAGTCCTATTGATAAATGCAGCAATGAAAGATAGAGATAGAGTGAACACAATAATGGCAAAAACACGAAATTATATGACCCGAATATGTACCATAAAGACATGTTTAAGCATAATAATATTAAATACAATTTTGTATGTCATTGAAAATTGAATATTTTCAAAATATGAAATGAATATTGAAAAATTTTGAACTTACGCTCTGTTGGCCAAGCATACTCCGAGCTTTTCGCACCCGATTTTTGCAGGCATCCAAATCAAGTCTACAAACAGAAATTTAAAACATGAAAAGAGAAAGAAAAACAAAAATTATGTTAATTTAATATAAATGTTGACGAAAAAAATGGACCTTTTCGTTTCTAAAATTGCCATTTCCTTGCTAATAGTTTTCATTTCACCGTCCAAAAATTTTCTCAATGGTTGAATGTAACAATTAGCTGCAGTGCTAATAAAATCTCTTTCGATTTGACCCAATTTTTGTTGGCATTGACCAACTTTCATTAAGGAGCTACCTGAAAAAAAAACGTGGTACATTATTTCAATAAACATAGTTGATTAAAAATTTTTTTTTTTATTACCATATGCGATTCCAGGACCAAATTCACTTCCTGCCTCAATCATATCTATTCCAACGTATTCCAAATTACTCAGTCTATTTGGTTTCTTTTTGTCAATTTTCTCATAGAAAAAATCTTCAATTCTGTTACCTGTGAATAGAGAAAACAGTAATGATGTCATTGAAGAATTTATAAATTGGATGAATATATAACATAATTTAATTGTATAATAATTAAATTATTACCAGGATTTGGAGTGAGCACTGCCTCCATATTTTTCAATATTTTTTCTGTCCATGTTTTTGTCATATTTGCACGCTCTGCGAGATGTTCAAAATGTGCATCCAATTCAGTTTTTTCCGATGTACCAAGTGTTTCCTCAGTGAGCTGATAATATATAAAATTAAAATCAATGATCTTTCAATTAGAGACGAATATGTACTTCTATAAAAATATAAATTGATAACAATAAAGGTGATAATAATTTGAAAAAGGCTATAAATCGCAAATTTTCAATTTCATAGGAGAAAAAACAATGTCAGATGTGACAGAATGTTGAAAAAAAAATTTATTCAAGCTGAGATGCTGGGAGAGACAAAACATAAAATAGATAAGCTATTTTATTATAGAAGATTATAATGAAATTTATTCTCAAGTATACATAATATAAATACAATAATTTATTTTGGACCTGAACAACTCGACTAAGTGCTGCACCAGCGTCTTTTACCAATTTCTTAACATTGAAATCCATTTTTAACAATTTTAAACGTTCAAATATGAAAATAAATCGAATATAAAACTCTCCAATATTCTTTGATTTTTATCAATTACTAATTTTTTTTTTGTTTTTTTTTTAGTAATTTAGCATATATAACAACAACGGATGCTATCTGTTTTCTGCACTGCACTTCCCCAATCCCCGTATGCCTTGATCTGCTCAAGTTGAGCATTTTACTTTATACAAACTATAGATGTTAATGATCATATATATATGAAAATTTGATGAAAAATTTCCTTATTACCGACTAAAGATATTTAATTTTATCTATATATAATTATATACATTTCAAATATTATTTATATTGAAAAAAATGTTATTATTAATTAAATTTATGCCATCAAATATATACACATGCATAAAATAAATTTTCATTGATAATAATTTGGATTATAAATATTATCAGAATTCATAATAATTATTGTGTAAAATTGATTAAAAATGTAATAAGAATAACATGAATTCATTTAATTAATAATTTTTTTTTTTCGTGAGCGCAATAAAAATAATAGGACTAATTAAATTAATAATCAAACATTCTTACTTGAACGACTCTATTAAATGCAGTTCGCACACCATCTTTAACCAATTTCTTCATATTAAATTCCATTGTCAATTATTTATTTTACCTGTTTTACTCAAATATATTTTAATTATTTATTATTCAAACACTAATACTAAATATATTTAAATCATAAATTGAAATTTTTCATTGACTCGATCAAAAGTACAGAAGTTTTATTATATACTGTGTGTATTGATTACTGTGCAGATGACTAAAGTTTGCGATTCATGTCGTGGAATTCCAATTATGACAAATCAAAGCGCCCGCGCGATAAAGACAATGTCTATGGCGCATGACTGTTTGTAAATTATTAATAGTAATGATTAGCAAAATACATTTTTATTATCAAGTTTCTTTTGTTTGAACAAAATCTGATTAATCAATGGGTAATGTTAAAATTATAGTAGAGATTTTTACTCGAGTTATATCATCATTTTTATTGCTGCTTTTTTTTTTTTTTTTTTTTTTACTTTTTTGTATTTATAATTTATTTTAATATAATATATTGACGCTTCGTTTTGATAACGTACGTTCATTAGATTATTATCTATTCTGCTATTTTATAGCTAAGAATTTTTATGTCAATACAGTATTATTGATTGTCCACTCTTTGTTTTATGTCTAGATATATGAATAATATAAAAGTTACGATTACATATGTAATATTAATATTTTTTGAATAATTATGTTCATCCATATATAAACAAATACAAAACGATATTATATCTATTGGGAATCCATACTAATATTTGTTTACTTTTTATATTATTTTCCTATATCATTTTTTGTATAATGGAATTTTAAATTTCCATATTAAATTTTATACATCTCTCAATTTATCAGACTTTGTACGATGATTGTATTTCATCTTTTATATTAAAAGTGCTTGATAAATGCCATAAATTCTTGTATAATCTTATATTATTTACTCTCAATATCTACATAATGTTAGATTAAAATAAAAAAAATTTAATCTCATTGTAGAATCAGTGAACAAAAACATTATATAGAGGGATTCTATCAATGACAATGATTTTGTGGATGTGAAAAAAAAAATAAAATAATTACATCGATTTATTTTCGGGCCAATGGGCCGCCATCAGTCGTCATTGTGACTTCATTGAGACAAGTTTTCTGGATCGTGCTCTCGTTTCTGTTCTGATATTTGTGTATTCGAACCATAAAACATTTGGAATGAGAGTTGTATCTCGTAAAAGCAAATACTCAGATATTCGCCTTGAATAAAATCAAAATATATTGAAATAATTGACCCAATAAATATGAAATAAAGAAATAATAAAAATATTTTATAAGCTTACCATGAAACAATTATAGGAAATAATGGAGTCAAGACTAGATGGGTAATATAGAACCAAACAATTCCCATTGTAGTACCAGCTAAAAAACCGCAAAACACTTGCGAAATTGTATGATATTGCAGATAAATACGACTGAAAGTGACTAGAGTTGCCACAATTGCACATCCAATTATTATTGTCCACCTCCACAATCTTTCTGTGACAGTACTATTATTATTCAGATGCATTCTATTGTAAAATAAATAACAATACCAATATTAAATATTAAATAAATGTTTTTCAAATAGTCACTTATAAATATCGATATACTTATTTATAATACTTATAATAATAATTATATTTATATAAATTTACCTAAAGCACACGAACAATGTTGTATAGGTAGTAAAAAACCACATGAATTGCGAATGCGCTGAAGGCATTCCATATTCCATATAAACAATATCACGTCTCATTGGTCTGGCTTCTTTGATTGTGTATTTCAATAATAGACCAACAATTTCATTCGCAATAACTCCAATGAAGTAACTTATCTGTTATTATTAAAAATATATACATGAACAAATATTATAAAAATTTATTGAATATATATTTACATGTGACAATATACCGTATGTAAATCTCTTCTGAACAAGATCAGAGTGACAAATCCCACAATTACAGCAAACGGCGTCAGACTTATAAATGCCAACATACGACCCAAGAAATCTCCTGGAAAAAAAAAAATCATGAACGAAATATTATAAAATATTAGAAATTTTATTCTATGATTCAAAAAAACAAATATGTATGTATGAATAAATATATTCCAGTGAAATGGAGAATTATATTGAAGGATTGAATAAATATATTTTACCTTGAGGATATTCGACGTGTGTCAATGAAAATGGTATCCATTTTGTACTACCTAAATTATTATTCACAAAATGTGATTTAACTTCATGTAAAAACTCGTCGTCCAATGTCGCCATATTGTTCATGGCGATTATTTTTAGTCAGCATGTACATACACACAATTATACACTATATTTTAGTTATATATATATATATATAATACATTATGTACATCCACATGTATTTTTTATGTAGTACAGTGATATATAAGGAATACAATAATCGCGCATGAAATATATAAGCCAGAAAACTGAGGAGTAAAATACTACTATATCAACGGAGACGTCGCGGCAAATTTTATATATCAGAATAATGACGTAATTGAGGTGTATATAAAAATTTAGAATAAATAAAATAATACTTTATATTCATTATTATATTTCATTTAACAATTATAAATTGGAGGATTCATTCATAACAATTATATGCCAAACTCGTTCAGTCTTCCCACTTTTATTTTAATAATTGTAAAAAGCATCAATAATTATAATATGCGATATTTCTTCAATACATGATCGTTTGGATTGATAAAATAAAACAGATTTTAATAATCCAGATATCTATGAAATACAAAATCGCTGATGATTTATCTGATTGTAATTGATTTTCCATATCATTTGATGGTGAAGTTTTAGTAAAAGCAATGTTGATAGCTCTTACTAATGGATAATCCAGTCCGGTTAATGGATCGAGAATATCACTGTGAAGATTTGCACATTCACCAGTGAAATCATCTGTATCAATACTCCAAATCATAACTCCAGCCAAATTTACTTTTTTTGCGTACTTCACCTATGTGTACACAAAAATATAATTATTTAATTAAAAAAAGTAAATTACTAAATAAAGTACGAGTAGTATCATTTTCATTTTTTCCATATAATATAATTGTTCTGAAAGCTTGTAATAAGAGAAAAAAACTTGAAAGATTATTTACTTTTTCTGCGATAGTGATTAAATTGTCATAAACAACGACTTTATCATCATGAACAGCCCAAATATAATTGTTATCTTTATCTGCGCCAACTCTCCAATTTTGTGGTGACTGTACAAGCTCTTTACAAATTTCATTGTATCCCATAAAACCATCTTCACGTGTATAATTGCCTTGGAAGCCTCGATTTAAACACGGACGACCAATTGGACTCTCTGTATTATTTAATTTCGATGTTAAAATAAATGTACGCCCATACATGGCCAATCCAAGTACTAATTTTTCAGGTGGCGCATTCAATTTCAAAAGATAATTAATGCTCGACTCCACACAAAGTTCATCGTTACATTTTAAGGGGGCATTTGGTGCAACATATGTATCCCAAGAGCCATGATAGTCATATGCCATTACGTGAATAAAATCAAGGTACATTGAAATTTCCGATATATCATAAGCAATATCTATAGTTTTTTTATCAGCACTTATTGCCGCTGTTAATAAAAAATTATATTGTCTCATAGATTCTCGCAATTCTTTGATAAGACTGATAAAGTTGACTTTATCATAAGGTGTACCGCCACGTTTTCCTGGAAATTCCCAATCCAGATCAAGACCATCAAAATTGTTATTCCTATATAAAAATAATATTGAAAATATATTTTATTATTTCTGTGCGTTTCTATATTCTTTTGTCTATGTAAATAAAAATATTCAAAAATTAATTCTACTTTAAAAACAAGACGACACTCGATATAAATGTTGATCTTCTCTGTGGCGATGCAGCTAAAGCTGAATAATTGGCACTCCCTTCATTCCATCCACCAATAGCTAACGACACCTTTAAATGTGGATAAAGTCGACGTAGACCAGTAACTTTTTTATACATTCCTTTCCCTATTAAACATTAAATTACATATAAATACATAATAAACTAAACTAAACAGATAATGTATATTTAATATACCATAATCATCTTCAAAGTCTGCCCATGGATCCAAACTTCTAATTGTCGATGTTGTGACATTTAATCCAGCAAATGAATAAATAACATGAGTACAATGATTCGGTTTAAAATCATCAAATTTAAATTCTCCTTTTCCCGGACGATATTGGGCCCATGATGCAACATAACATACAACAACTTTATCGTGCGTTGGTCTCAATGAATCTGCCAATATAATATATAAACAAAAATTAATTATTCGTTTAGTTTCGTGTACTGTATGAATAATGAAAAAAATAAATTACTGGACAATTGGAATAAAAATATATCTACCTCTAATTGCAAGTGATAAACACAAACAAATTGCAATAAAGATAATGGCAATATAAATGAACTTTCGTGGCATATTGTTGAAATTTTATTCAAATACTCCAAATGCAATGATAGAAGTTATTAAAAAATATAATTGCGATTCTTATTGTTTGAAGCCTTTTTACCTAACGGATATATTACGCTTTTAATAAAAATATAAAATAATCCGTTGTATTTAAACAACTACAACTCTATTATTTTGCGTTTAGTTATTATTAAAGAATAAAACATGCGATGAGTACAATAGTATATCAACTGATGCGATAATGCCACAACCACAATTTTTTGTAGTAAACTCGCAGGATTACTCTCTGTTGCCTCCACTCAGTCCTTATTTTTTTTTTATCTTATAATTTTATTTTCTTCATTTTTCTCTTTTCATCGTGCTTGGTATAGGCAGGGAATAACGGCCAACACCGGTGAACGGGACATTACAGCATGAGTATGGTAGGGTTTGTATACAGGAATATACGTATGCAATGACCTTATGGGCAAAGACAAAACCTGTTATTGTTATATGTACGAATAAAAAATTCCAGAATCGGGTATCTCCGTCTGAAAGTAAATCTTCTACTACATAAATATACTATGGTTACGATAGTATATATATTTATAATACATATATATTTTTCGGTTTCATTAATTATAACATATAATAATACTGTCAAAAGTAATTTTATTTATACAATTGAAAATTAAATGCGCTATTTCATTTATTTATTGATTAAATTTATTAATTGTAGTAGAAGATTGTATAGTTAAACGACTTTTTTTACATCAGAAATTTTACACGAATTTATATTTTCTCTCGTTACAAATCTCATTTTTGCTATGGCTGTAGTAGTTGCGATTTGATTTTTAAAAACACCCGCGCTTTACAAGTGCTACCACCATTAAGGAATTAAGTTAATTTTGTGTGTGGTGATCTCTCTCCTCTCCTCAGCAGAGAGTAGAGAGCAGCTCTTTTTTTCGAGGTTAATATTATTTCTTTCCAAAAAAAATATTTTATTTATCAAAAAATAAACCTTAGCCATTCTGCATAACAAATTATTGTTTCAACCACTCACTGGACCAACTATTTTGTTTAATAATTGTTGAATTTTTAATGTAATTATGCCTTTAATTATTATTACTGGAATTCCATCAAGTGGTAAAAGTACAAGGACTGTAGAGTTGAAAAATTTTTTGGAAAAAGAGCATGGAAAAAAGGTTGAAATAATCAACGAAATAGAAATAATTGTAAAGACAGGCTATGATAAAAATTCATTTTACGCTGGTTCGTACATTCCTTCAATTGAAATATTTATAATAAAAAGATATATTTTTAATCTTGGATGAAATTTATGTTTAATTCATTTTTATTTTGTCATACAGATTCAAAGAAAGAGAAGGCAATCAGAAATGATATTAGATCTAGTATTCAACATCAATTGAATGCTAAAGATATTTTAATTATTGATGCTAGTAATTATATCAAAGGATATCGTTATGAACTTTATTGCTTATCAAAATCATACAAAACACCACAATGTACGGTACACTGTGATTTGCCAGTAGAACATGCTTGGCTATTGAATGAACAGAGGCCAGATATAGATCAATACTCTCGCGAGACATTTGATGCTCTCGTAATGAGGTATAAATGTTTGACTATTAATTCGATGTTATCCCAATATTGATTGATATTTTTTATTAGATACGAACCACCGGACAGTAAAAATCGATGGGATTCACCATTGTTTTCAGTAACTCCACATGATCAATTACCTAATGATGATATTTATCGTGCTCTGTATCTTGTTAAAGCCCCAAAGCCAAATATGAGCACTCAATCGGTGAGCACAATTATTCATTATTGAAAATTATAATGTCTTCATCTCAATCGTAATGATAACTATTTTCTAGCCACCGGTATCGTCAACAAATTATTTATATGAACTCGATAGGATATCACAAGAAATAATAAATGTAAGTTTAATTTATTCATGTGTCTGTAGAAATCGGAATTGACTTGATATTTTCGTATTATTGCTTCAGGCAATTGGTTTTGCTGAAAAAATGGGTGTAACCACTGATATTAAACTACCAGCGTTTAATTTATTTGTGGAAAAAGGAGCAGATGCTACCCAATTAAATCGACTGAGGCGACAATTTTTAACGTACAGCAAAATGCATCAGGTAGAAGTAAATCAAATAGCACCGTTATTTGTACAGTATATAAATAAAAGTCTTTGATTAACTTTTGAATGAAATATAATGGTTGAATGTTTTTGTATTTTTATTATTTCATTATTTCAATTATTGTTATTATGATTATTATCAATATGTATATATGTATTTTTTTTTTGAGATAAGTTTGTATAAAATTGAAATTATTAGTGTAAATATAGTATATTGCATATGATTTTTTTAATTATGTGTGAAAAAAAAACAGTTTTATTCAGTCATATTGAATATATTTTTTTAGCTGTTTAATTTTTATTTTTTTATATACTTTTTAATACGAAAGAAAAATTCATCATAATTGAACTAAGAAAAATTAATTACATAATTGGGAAAGCACTAAATGAAAATGTGAAGGTACTACGTGCATGCAAATATAGAAATTTAATACGTATTTATAAATGAAGAAGTGTTTCTTTTCGCTTTCATTTTGAAAAATTTATTATTTCTTCGTGCTTTTTTTTATACCATCTAATTGCCACTTGAATAAGCTTCGTACCATAGTTTATTTTTTCTCTAATATCTCTATATCGTTCAATCATATATTATTTATACATGTACTCAAGAATTTGTTTTTATTTACTTCATTATTAATAATTTCAAATATGTGTAATATCATTATGTCCAACAGAAATGCATTTTCATGACATTTTTACAAAAATACTATATAAAGTCTTGGGATAATCTTATTAATGATTTTAGAACGTAATCGCTATTTGTGTTTTATTTCTTGGAAAATTTTTCATTAGATTGTTTCTACTTTTCTCTTGAAGAATGTGTGAATGAATTTCAACACGATATTATGCCATCAGATTTTCGTTCGTTATGCCAATAATAATTATTCTAATTTTATTCTTGTACACCATTGGCATCTGCCCCATTTCGATAATCAGGTGATGATGTTTGTCGCCTGGGTTTTCTACATACAAAATAAACACTATTATATTCGCATTGCAGCATACTGTTTATATTTTGAGCATATTTTGTTTTCACCCTAGTTTCCTCCGTCTGTAAAATCCAACAACAATAATATTATTATTTATAATTATATTTTCAATGTATATCTACAATAATTTCATTTCAATCGAAAATTATCAACCTCAATTTGGAATCCAAAACCAAGAATAACTTGTCGAACAACTTCATAACTTGGTTCTATTGAATCTTCAGATGGCATATCGCTGAAGTGATATAGGAGCGGTCCAAGATTTATCCAAACCCCACCGGGTTTAAGTATTTTATATATTGTTTCAATAAATTGAACAACATTGTTTGCACAATCAATGAAAAAGCAGGTAGCAACGCAATCCCAATGATTATCATCCGTATATACCTAATGGAACACAAATATATATATATATATATATATATATATTAAAATAATTGAAAATAACTTTTAAATTAGATACACAACCTCTAAGAAGTCTCCAGCAGTCATAGAGAATTGAGCATTCTCCGGAAGATCACTTGGATTAACGTCTGGAAAAAATATTGCTTGTGTTTGATGCCCTGCTTCCAAATTGTTCATGTACTGGTGCACCCAAGGATGAACTTTATATGAATTAACACCTCTACATCTTTATAAAGTAATTGAATATTGATTTAGCAAAAGAATTAATATAAAATACAGTATTCAAAATAATTTTTTGTTTTATAATGCTTACTTATTTAAGACAAAGTGTGATGCAAAAAGCATAAACAATGAAAATTCATTTCCCTGACACGTGTATCCACGTTTTGCAATCTCATAAGCAAGTCTGCCAAGTCCCGCGCCAGGCACTAACACCTGTATCTCTGCTGGTGTGCTGAAAGATACCTCGCAATTTTCATTATACAAAGATTTTCTTTCAACTCTGAGAGAATAATTTAATATTAATTTTACCAAATATCATGAGGAAACAGCTGAATTATTTCATCAATAATCGGTTGATAACATGCGTTTCGTTCGTCAGTACCTTCGACACTCCAATCCCTGACCAACTGTTTTATTGTCGCTTGCACCTTCTCTTGATCAGCCAACACTGGTCGTGGATTCAATGTCTGCAATTAGACCTACCTATATTTCATACAATGAAAATCATTTTCATCTTTATCGTATTGAGCAAAATTTTAATTTCTTTTCTTTCAACTTTAGCGGCGCATAACAACCGTTTCATTTATGCTTACAAACTAAATAAAAAGCAGATAAATTATTAATAAATATGTGAATGTAAAAAAAGATAAGCAAAAAAAAAAAACAAAAAAATAATTTATAATATACAACAAATACTTTTTCATACACTTTCGTTTCGTTCAGACGATGGATTGACATTCTCAAATATATGTGAAACATCCTTTATAATTAATTTAATTATTTCATCATTGTTTTCAATACACATTTTAACATTTTGTAAGTGTTCCCGATATTTTGTCAACAACTTCTGATGATGTGTCGGTAATGATAATAGATATGACTCGGTTTTTTTAACTCGTTGTAGTGAGTGTGGCCTGAAAATATTATACAAACATTAAATTCCACAATCAAAATAACATTAATATAAATTTAAGCAATTTAAGGTTATGTTGATTTACACAATATCGGCATTAATAATACCTTTTTTTTTTCTTCTGCCTAATACAATACTAATAATAATAACATAAATCCATAAAATTTGTTCATTTGGTATTGGGTATAATTAATAATTACAAATTAACATCCATGAAAATAAATTTAATCAGAATATTATATTCATCTATTGAGCATTATTAATTATATGCATCAAAGATAATTTTATTCATAATATTAATTGAAAAACTTACTTGTAATATTTAAATGCCGACACTATTCGTTGAAAATGCTTTCGTTCTTCTTCATCTTCATATGTATTTTGCATTTTTTTTGTATAAACATCGTCCATAGCTTCCATAATTTTATATTCAATAATGTATTTCTTTGTTTCTAAATTTATAAAACAAGAGTTATATGTAATAAGTGATTGTTTCGTTTAATCATCAGCCTCCTCACGAATTATTCTACAATTAAATGAAGAATTTATTCGGGCTTTTGGCATCAGTAGTAGCACTCTCTTACATATATATATATACTCTACACAGGCTAACATATATATATATATATATATATATATATATATATATATATATATATTATATATGTATTCCTATTTATCCTCTCTCTTTCCGTCCTTAATTCTCTATCTCTATTTCTCTATTCTCTTACTTTATTGCCTGCTTATAACCCCATCCATATTTTTTCGATGATTTACACATTTATTTTTCTCTCAACTGATGATATATAGCTGTTGTATTTCGCAATATAATTTATCTTAAAAATGGATATATATATACATATATTCTGTTATATATTAATAATAAATCACACGTGTATCTCAATGGCTGAAAATACAATTAGAATCTGGTGAAAAATGGGAATAAAAGATCAATTATATATCGCGCCAAGCTATTTAAAAATGGTGGACAATCTGCTTTATGTACAATAGGCAACTTGTTTGTGTGCATTTATAATACGCATTGGATTCTTTGAAATAAATTTTAGGCTTAGGGTTTACGCACAATGCAAAGGAATGCGTGAAAGAAGGGAAAAGAGGAAGAGAGAGAGAACATATGTATATGAATGTGTTGGATTCCAATATATATACATTTACCTATTGTAAAAAAAAAAGAATGTATCCTTGGATTGTAATTGGTGATGTATCAACCAATCATCAGTGATATTTATAACCGTTAAGTAAATGTCAGTATATATATAATTACAATAGGAAATTGTTATTTATTTTTTATTTGCATTTTCCTATATTTAATATATATTATGAATAACATAACCCCATATTTTTATATTAAATATTGATACACACCTACTATATGACATCATCTATAGGATTGTGCGATTTAATAGCGTCTAAAATTACATTTTATTATTTAATAAAATAGGATCTGTTAAGAAACAAAGGAAGAACATTTTTCATTCATCATATAGGTAAGTCTTGGAATTAATTTATTGAGCTATATTCAAATGATATTATATGTAGATTGAATCTCAAAGAGATTATTTATAATAATGAAATAAAGGCAAAGTACAATAAATAATAACATTTGTATAATATAAATTATTACTTTATTCTTAAAATTTCTCTATGGTATTTTCAACAGATAAAAAAAAAATGATTGCTGCGGAAATAGGATCAACAAATGCAGATGGAGTTAATGTAAGAATATCTAATGAAAAAGCACCGTTGATTAATGGACGTAGTGTCTTCCGGAGAATTGGTAATTTAATTGGGATCGGTAAATCATCAAATGGTGATTGCGATGGTTATGTGGAGTTTAGTAGCCTCGGTGCTGATAATGGTCGTACTCTTGGAACATTTGCTGGAGTATTTAGTCCAGTTACATTATCCATGTTCAGTGCCTTAATTTTTATACGAATGGGTAAATGCCAATACAATTAAAAATTATATAGAAATAATTTATAGAAACATGTATTTAATTATTATGTTTATTTACAGGTTATATTGTTGGTAATGCTGGATTACTTGTGACATTAGTACAATTTGTCATTGCCTATGGAATATTATTGTTTACTGTGGCGTCAGTTTGTGCAATTTCAACAAACGGAGCAGTTGAGGGTGGTGGTGCATATTTTATGATCAGTCGTATCCTTGGACCTGAATTTGGTGGTTCTATTGGGACACTATTTTTCATGGCAAATATTGTATCAAGTGCCCTGTGTATTTCTGGATGTGCAGAGGGAATTATTGAAAATTTTGGACCAAATGGTTATCTAGTGGGTGATGCATCATTTTTCCCCGATGGCAGATGGTGGAGATTTTTATATTGCACTGTATTAAACACTGCTAATTTAATTGTTTGCCTTATTGGAGCTTCAATGTTTGCGAAAACAAGCGTAGCCATTTTTGCCACTGTATGCATTTGTCTTGGAAGTGTTTTCATTAGTTTTTTAGTACAAGGACCAATGTCAATTGCGATCCCCGATGCAAATACTCTTGTGCAAAATGCTACAGAACATTTGAATGGAAATTATACGGGTTTAAAATCAGTCACATTGATAAATAATTTGTATTCAAATTACAGTGCGGATTATTCAAGTGGTGGTGTCATGTCAGATTTTGCCAGTGTATTTGGCGTACTTTTCAGCGGTGTAACTGGCATCATGGCTGGAGCAAATATGAGTGGTGAATTGAAAAATCCAGGAGTAAATATTCCACGTGGAACATTATCAGCGGTTTTATTTACATTTATCTGCTATATTTTACTGTCAGTACTGACATCAGCCACAACAAGTCGGTTTTTATTGCAAAACAATTTTATTTACATGATGCCAATCAATGTTTGGCCACCATTTGTAGCAGTTGGAATACTTACAGCAACTTTTAGTGCTGGCTTGAGCAATTTAATCGGATCAAGTCGCGTATTAGAAGCATTAGCTAAAGATAACATTTTTGGATCGGGTTTGAATTTTATTGCGCATGGAACATGGAGAGGAAATCCAATAGCTGCTGTTTTTACATCATGGTGCCTAGTACAAGTTATACTTTTAATTGGTTCATTAAATACCATTGCCCAAATAAATTCAGTTTTATTTTTATTGAGTTATTTGGCGACAAATTTAGCGTGTTTGGGATTAGAATTAGCCAGCGCACCCAATTTTCGACCGCGTTTTAATTATTTCACTTGGCATACAGCGACTATTGGCCTATTTGGTACATTAATTATGATGTTTGTTATCAATAGCATTTATGCGTCAAGTAGTATTATTGTATGTTTAATTTTAATTATTGTCCTGCATTTATTTTCACCAAGTAAAAATGCAGCATGGGGAAGTATATCACAAGCTTTGATTTTTCATCAAGTTAGAAAGTACCTGTTGATGTTGGACTCAAGAAAGGATCATGTAAAATTTTGGAGACCGCAAATATTATTAATGGTATCATCGCCGCGTTCAACATGTCCACTAATTGACTTTATCAATGATTTAAAGAAAGGTGGACTTTATGTTATTGGTCATGTGAAAATTGGGGATTTTACTGATCAAGGAATTGATCCGACAATTGATGAATATCCTCAGTGGTTGAGTTTAGTTGATCATTTGAAAGTAAAAGCATTTGTTGAATTAACAATTACGAAAACAGTGAGAGAGGGTTTACAACATTTAATAAGATTATCTGGAATGGGCGCAATGAAACCAAATACAATTGTTCTTGGATTTTATGATGAAGAACAGCCACGTGATTATTTTAGAGATTCGATATATTCAACAGGAATATTTGAGGATGTCGGTGTAAATGGTATCAATCGAATATTTCCATTAAGACAAGTAGGAAATGAAAAATCTCTTGATCCTCTTCAATATGTTGGAATGTGCTTGGATGTATTGAGAATGAAAAAAAATTTATGCCTTTGTCGTAATTTTCAAACTTTAGATAAAACAATGTTGATAAGTAAAAATTCAAATTATCAATTTATTGATGTTTGGCCTGTGAATTATTTCCAACCAACTGACGAAGATCCATTTGATACAACATCATTGTTTATGCTACAACTCGCGTGTATAATTAATATGGTAAAGGGATGGAATAATTTACGATTGCGTGTTTTTTATTGTGAAATTAATAAACATGATTCAAATTTGAATATATCTGAAAGTGAGGGAACATCCAGTCTTGAATTTCCACGCGCAACAACTGAATATAAAATCAGAAAAATGTTAAATGTATTGAGGATCAGTGCATCTATTCAAAAAATACCCAATTGGGACGTGCGAACGGCAGCGTTAAAAGGAAAATCATTGATTGAATGTCGAGATGATGAAAATTATGATGAGACGAATAATTATATTAATCAGCCATTGAGCAACGTTGCAAAAAGTTATATTTTTGGTGTGAATCAATTAATCAGAGAATATTCTAGTACAACCGCTGTAACGTTTATTTATCTACCTGGACCGCCAACAACAAATTCATGGGATAAGAATACGATTTATCAACAATATCTTCAAGCACTTACGGAGCTAACGACTGATTTGCCACCAACAATTCTTGTTCATGGTGTCAGTGCAGTAACTTCTACAACATTATAAATTCAAAATGGGTCAATAAATTTAATATTGGATTATATAAAGTGATTATGATTTATAAAAAGTATTATACATTTATATATGCGTATGGTTATTTTGTTATTTATATTGAAATTTAATATTTACACAATATGTCGATGAAATAATTATTCTATAAATAATAAATTGGAAAAGCAATTAGATCAATTAACGAGATAATATTAATTTTAATTGTAAAATTTTTTCATTGTAATAGGGAAAACTTGTGCTTATAAATTTCATCTCATTCCATTTTGCAAAAATTATTACATGAATAACATATGTATAGATACATATGAAAAGCATGACACTGTGATACCAAATTTATCATTGCAATAAATAAAGTGAAAGATATCTATTGGAATGAAGTGAAAATAATTCATTTTTTTTTTTTCATTGTTTATCTCTATACTGAATGATAATAATAATAATAATAATAATGTCTTTGGTATTATTTATTAAACCAAATGCATTACTTCACTTTTATACACTATTTAATAATAAAATTAATATATATAATATATTGGTATATGAATTTTTAGACATCCAATAGTTTTTTTTTATCTTACATACAAATATTACATAATAATTTAATTTAATTGACCGTCAGCGGACGCTATTAGTTTACCTTGTCTATAAATTAATTAAAAAAATATAAGTTGAATTTTTTTGATAGTTAAAGATAAAATTTCCACTTTTAAAAAAGAACGTTGCATCAATTTTTATTGTCATTCGCGTTAGATTGGCAATGAAAGACACTGTTGATGAGGCACTGATCAGATTTTGATTTTACCAATTGACAGTTGTCAATTTCGCTCAATTCACTTTTAAGTGTTGAATAATCTGACATTGATTTTTTCAAAGTTCCATTATCATCAAGGACATCGATTGATCGTGTTTTAATACCAACAAATTCAATCAGTGACAATAATTTATCAGAATATTCTATGTGGCCGAATATAATATTACTAAGATCAATATTATGAATTCGTGGAGAATTTTCGACTGGCATTAATCCAGCAACGCCTGTGCTCATTGATAACGTCCTGTAGAGGAATTTGAGTAACCAATCTCCACGGCAATAACCATTAATAATATTACCAGCAACTATTCTAGAGCACTTGTCCCATTGCATTGTATTATTAGTCACCGGCGCACCCAACATTATTGCATCTTGCACAATACCCTCGGCATTACCAATCTCTGCGAGTTCACGTAAACAATAAAATATAACTCTAGCACCTAAACTGTAACCGATCAATGTAACGGGACGTTTACCATGTTGACGTGATAATAAAACATGCGCTAAATGTTTGCCAACTTCTGAACTTCGACGACAACAAACTGACCATGGATTATCAATTACTGATGATATTGATAATAATGCAGCTGGCCAAGCAATCGCACTAATAATTCCGGATAATATTGTGTACTTTAATGCTTCTTGAGTGGCAACTGATACAGCCATACCCAATATATATTCTAGCGCTTGGCCTAATTCAATTAAATATTTTGTCTCATATCGTAAGGCATATTGTTCACGTGATAAAGCTAAACATCGCCATGGCTTAATGATATTGTCAGAATTATCATTTTTCAACCAGCCTGTTATGGCAATGGCTATGTGAAGTTGTTGGTCGGATTCAGAGAATTGTGTCAATGGTATAAATTCAAACTCTTCAAGTTCTCCAACACGTTTGTGCATTTTATAACCAGTCAATCCTGCACCAGCTGCACCAAACATTGAGCCAATTATTGCCACACCAGCGGTACTGGTTAAAGCCGCTGCACTTGCACCACCAAGAATGGTACCAACGCCAATGCCAATAAAAGGCGCCGCTAAACCACCAGTTAATCCTATCAATGTACCGCCAGCTATTGTCGCCAATCCCACTGATACATAACGCTTCATTTTGCGCATTTTCTCACGATGTTTTGTGGCATTTTTTTCATTCCTAGAATTTATACAATATTGCAATATATACAAATGTATATTTTATTGCCGTATGATTTTACTTACTCGGTTGGAACATTCACATCACTACTGAGCAATTTTACTATGGAATTTTCGTAAAGTTCAATCAAATCAAAAGGAACATTAAATAATTTTGCTAGTTCACGTGCAAGGACTCTTTGTCTAGCATCATATTCACCTAAAATAATATAAATACAGTGTATTAACAAAAATAAATTCAAATAATTTATTGTTTTATTATTAATAATAACTATATGCAATATCTTATGTTTATTTTTTTTTTTTTTTATTTTTTTTACTGTAAACTCAAATATATTTTTGATTTTGAAAATACCTGATGCAATCCCTGTAAGATTGAAATAAAAAGATATCTCTCATAAGCTTTGCTATTTTTGTCTTACTCTATTTGGAATCGAAAAAATATTTCAATTGTAATGGATGATTAATTGAGCTTACCGTTTTTTACAGCGATTAAAACTGCATCTTGAACGACAACTATGGCTTTACCAATTAAACTTGGTTCCTCAAGTAGTAAGGAAACGTAAGGTTGTGGCGTTTGATCACTACTACCTTCAACATGAACAAGCATCACTGTCTCCACACTTTCTTTTGCTCCTAAATGTCGACATAATTGTTTAATATATTTTCGATTGAAATTAGCATTCCATTTGCCTGGGAATAATTTACCAAGACATATAGCACAAATAGATAAATAACAATAAACTCCTCCATCTGATATATGAAAATTTTTGGCTGAAATGTCCACAAAATATTTGTTTACCACTTATTAATTATGTAATATATAATAAAATATTAAAAAGAAAAATAATATACATATACCTGTTTTTTCATGTTGATGATTGTGAGTCAATTTATGGGCATTGTTTATTAAATCAATTGACTTTTCCATTATTAATTTTACAATAAACATTTGTTTTTGTCATACTTATTATTGATAATGATTGTTTATTTTTGAGGTTATTCTATGATAATGCGTCGTATCATTAATTTTTTTTAAATCTTCCCTAATGCATGGACTATTGTTTGTAGAATATGTTACAATCACCTTCGTGCTGATAACATCAATTACGCAACAATTTAATGAATATATAATAAACGCCCATATATGTACTCTCGGAACTATATGAGTTTATTATTATATATCAAAAGCGCAATTGAATTTAATTATATTGGAAGACATATTGTAAATGCATATCAAATTTTATTAAGCATTTTCATCAATATCTATAAAAATTATTCTTACAATGAATTTACAATATAAATATTATTGTATCATTATATAGAGTATGTTTATACGTCAAATGATTTGTTTGAAGAAAAAAAAAAAAAAATTATACGTAATCTATATATAGCATTCCTTTTGCTACATTTAAGGCTGATACTTTATTCAGCAATTTTTCAACAATAGTTAGACCAAATGCGCAGGCTGTTGCAGGACCTCTGCTAGTAATAATATTTCCTATAGACAGGTCAAAATAAATTAATGAATATAGAATTTACCTTTAGAGGATTTTAAAGTTAACTAAAAATAGAAAATAAAAAATACCATCAGTCACAACAGCATCCTCCAGATATTCATAATCTTCAATCAATTGATCTTTCATGGATGGATATGATGTAATTTTCTTTCCGAAACCAATTCCATGAGCTTTTAAAGCTGTTGGAGCAGCACAAATAGCTGCTATTAATCGACCCTCTGCTTCCTGTTTTTTAAGCAAATCTCCAACTTTTTTCGACTAAATATATATGAGAAATAAATTTAACATAATGAATCTAAATGAAAATTTATAAATATATATTATGATCTTGAATGAAATAAACAAAAAAAAAAAATTTACATTGCTAAGAGCTTTTGATCCTGCTAGTCCACCTGGCAAAATAACTGCGTCATATTGTTCATGTTGAACTGCTTCAAGTTTAGCATCAGCACATATTTTCACATTTCGACTACACTCGATGCATTCTCGGTCATTTATACTTGCAATGGTAACATCAATCTGAAATGTCACAATTTCCAGTAAATAATAAAAAAAATGTATATAAATTTTTAATTTAAATGCGAAAAAATGAGGTTAATGTATTAAAATTATATGTACTTCAGCACGTCTGAGAATATCAATAATGATTACAGCTTCCATTTCTTCAGCACCATCGGCCAAAAGTATAATTGTATTTTTCTTTGACATTTTCAATGAATATAATATTTATTAAATGCAATGGGATACTTGATGAAATCTAATCGCCGGCGGCTGTAAAAATTGAACGCAGCAACTTCGTAACATAAAACATCAATGGCATATAGTAATAGCTGTATACATACATAAGCATCAGCTGCAATTTTGTGTGTATAATCATTGTAATTTGATCAGCTGTTTAGCTGGACTGCCGAATCGATTTTGTCTTGTGGAGTTACATAACTTGTTTACTAAGTAAATTACGTATATTGATAAAAATATCATTTTAACAAGTATTTATATTAACGAATAAATAAGTAAAATAATAAATGATGTACATTGTACTGCAATTGGTAATTTCAATTATATAATATTGTTCATTAAACAGGTTTTGAATTATATACACACAATAATCTAAAGAGCATTATACTTAATAATCATCTGCGAAGTAACATGTTTTCAATGTTAAAAAAAATTCCAATGCATATTAAACAAATTAATAATAATTCTAAAAAAATTATGGATCATTATTGGAAGTATTCAGTGAATTTTTCTACAACTTTTACCAATAAAAATTCGGTCGAACTCTCGTATATTTCTTATGACATTCACAAATCAACAGTATCACCTGTTGTCATCATGCATGGACTTTTTGGATCGAAAAATAATTGGAATACTTTAGCGAAAGCAATTAATAAACAAACCAAGAGAAGAGTTATCACTGTGGATGCGAGGAATCATGGTGATTCGCCTCATTCATCAATAATGACATATCCATCAATGGCAGATGATATCAAAAACTTTCTGGAATCTCTTAATATTGAGAAAGCCATTTTAATTGGCCATAGTATGGGCGGTGCAGCAATGATGTGCACTGCTTTAAATTATCCTAATATTGTTGCAAAACTTATAATTGTTGATATGTCTCCGGTAAAAACAAGTCCTAGTCTAAATCAAATGATAGATATAATTGATACAATGTTGTCCATTAAATTTGAAAGTAGTTGTACTCTTTCAGAAGCACGAAAGCGAACTGATCAATTATTATCTGAGACAATTAAATCGCCATCATTACGACAATTTTTATTAATGAATGTTGTTGAAAAAATACCAAGAGAGTTTTCATGGAGAGTTAATTTACCAGTTATAGCAAATAATTTCAAAAATCAAATAGCTGTATTTCCAAAAATTATTCCACAATTGGCAAATAAAATTTTTGATGGACCTACGCTGTTTATAGCTGGAACTAAAAGCGATTATATAAAAGAACAAGATCATATGGCTATTAATAAATTATTTACTAACGCAAAAATTACGTATATTGAAGGTGCTGGTCATTGGGTTCAGTCAGAAAAACCGGCAGAATTTCTTAGTTTAACTACAGCTTTCATTAATCAATAACTAAATGTTAAATTATAAAAAGTAGAATATTTAAATAATTTCAATCAATTTTTTTCATAAAATTTAAATATAAATTCATTTAATATAGACAATTACCAATAAAAATAATAACCAACAAATTAATAAAAAGTAGTATCAACATTTTGTTCCCAAGGGCTATAATTTTACCCCCAATAAAAAATATTCCATATATATAATATCCATTTTATATTGTATTATTGTTGCATTAATAATTAATTGATGACAAAATTCAAAGTCTTGAATTCGGTAGTCGGTACTTTACTTCTTTCAAATCAATGTAAGCGCCAGTGATAACTTGTATTCCAGTTTCAAGAATAACAGTTTCAAAGTGGATTCGATTGCCTTCTCTCCACATGTCTGTTCTTAATGTATTTCCAGGAGTAACAGGCTTGGAAAAACGCACTTTCATTGAATCGAATAATTGTGAATCACCATCAGCAAATGTGTTCAATACGTGTCGTGTGGAAAAACCAAGTGAACAAAGTCCATGAAGAATTGGTTTTTCATATCCACCCATTTGAGAAATATTTGGATCAATATGTAGAGGATTGAAATCATGACTGCCAAGTCGATAAAGTGCAGCTTGATCATAACTAGTTGATTGTGTTATAGATATATCCGGTTTACGCTTTGGCAATGGAACAATTGGAATTTCATATTGAGAATTTTTTGGGCCACCAAATCCACCAGCGCCAATTACAACACCTACTAATTGTCCTTCAGTAATTTTATCTCCATTATTTGTATCAAATGTTTCATGTTTAATAATTATCATTGCATTTTTTCCTTTATCTAATGTCGCTTGTATGTGAAATCGAGTTTCAACAGTAGCTTCTGTTGGAATATTTTTCAATACTTTGAAGTATTGTTCACCATGAACAACACCAGCTAAATTGATTTGTCTATTTGGAAGTGAGTTTGTTAACATATTTGAGCTAATAGCACCCCAGGCTCCATAAATAATATAAAATGTCGGAAGAACAGAAAAATTTTCATGATTTTCATAAAGATACGGATAATCACACGAATTTTCAACGGTTGCACCAACACTGAGAGCATAAAGAATTACATCACGATTGCTGTAGGTATCTTTTATTACATGATCATATTGTTTTTTATTCGAGAATGACTCGATAACATTCATTAATTCACCTGAGACATCGACAATTGATTCATAATGTTTTGCATTGGTCATGTCAATAATTTTTCCCCAATTATCCTGGACTGCTTCAGGATTTATCAATTCGTTTTTGTTGCTGCGCAAAATACAACCATTAGATCTTATTAAATGACATTTTCCAGCCCATCCCAATGCCGATTCAATTATTGAACCGTTCTCGGAGCAATCTTCATGGCATAACCAAAGCACAATAGGAGCGATTAATTCGGGTTTTAACTCATTGAAAAAATCTGGCGGTACAATATCTTCAGTTAATCGTGATCCAGCTGTTGGAACAATAACATTTGTATAAATTCCACTGGATTGTCCTTCAATAGCTAATGTATTTGCTAATCCAATTAAAGCCATTTTAGCTGAACTATAATTTGCTTGACCGAAATTTCCATACAATCCGCTATTACTAGATGTAAAAATAATTTTTCCATATTTTTGTTTTCTAAAATATGGCCAAGCTGCTTGTGTGGTTTTCATCGAACCTTTTACATGAACATTATGAATAACATCCCAATCACTCTCAGACATTCGTGCAAATGTTTTGTCACGCAATATTCCAGCATTATTTACTAAAATATCAATTCTACCGTATGTATTAATAGCTGTCTGCACTATTTTTTCACCCTCAAGTACATTATCATAATTGGCAACTGCTTCACCGCCTGATTGTTTTATTTCTGATACAACTGTATCAGCAACTTTTGTATTACTTCCATCACCATGTCGTCCACCACCTAAATCATTTATCACAACCTTTGCACCTCTAGATGCAAAAAGAAGAGCATAAGCTTTGCCCAATCCTGCTCCGGCTCCAGTTATAACCACTACTTTCCCATCAAATCGTAATTTATTCGCCATATTGTTTCACTATGGTTTTCTCTATAAAATTAAGAAACAAAAAAAAAAATTAACATTAAATATTCTTAATATTAATAACATAATATTTACTTATTAATCTAAATGTATATGTATGTAGAAAAAATTATGGTTAAAGTCCAATCACATCCAATATAATTTTATAAATAAATTAAATATTTGTATATGTTGTATGACCAAGCACAATATTATTCTAATCTTTTTGCTGAGAATAACAATAAATTAAATTAAATTTTGTAATATTTATATTAATTATTATTTGTTAAATTTACAGTATTTATATAAATGATTTAGTCGATGAATTATTAAAAATTCTTCACCATAGAGCACAAAAGTAGCTGAACAATTTATAATAATTAATACAACATCATCATGATAATAATATTATATACAGACCATTTGCAATATTGTAGTACCTCCTCTCTCCTCATCACACACACACACACACACTAGTCGTCAAGTGTGACTAGTCACTCTTCAAAATTACACTATATATATATATTTATATCATTGTTGATTGCTGGCGCCATCTTTATGTTTTTTTTTGTATCTTTCAATAAACAAAATAAATAATAGTGGTTGTTGTAAATGTTGCAATGAATAAATTCTTGTTCATATAACAATAAAGTTAATAAAAAGGATTATCAATTTGAGATTAAGAGGTTAAATAAGAGATGACAATTCAAGTATGAAAATGTCAAAAATAAATTTATTATTGGATAAAGACGAAATTAATGATCATTTAAACAACGTATGTATCAATAAAACCATCATTTTTGAATTTATTTATAATTATTTATGTTTTTTGAATTAACATTAATTATTGTTTTTATATAGTTTTTTTATTCTTGTATCAATGAAATATGTGGCTGTGAAGGACCCACTTATCAGCAATTTATAAAAATTGGTTGGAATGAAGATGAGTACAATGATATTCATACACTCATATGTAATTTATTTACAAATCCTACATTACTTTATTTGGATAAAACAAAGGTAGGTAATTATTTCAAATAATTTCATGCAAATTATTGTCTATAAAATAAAAAATATTTTTTATTTATTGCAGTTGCCCCAAGAATTTTTAGAATTTCCTGAAAATATACAAGCCCAAATGTTCGATTGTTTGAAAGAAAAACAAGAATATCTTATTAATGCGTTAATGAAAAAAAATTCGCAAAAAAGTATTCAAACTCTGATTGATTTTGATTGGCGATTAAAAGTGGTATTGGGATCGAGTAAAGTTGCATCACTCAAAGTGCCATTATTACAACTTGATTTGAAAGTTATGGAGAATGAGATTGAGAATAATGTGGATCTTGAACTAAATAAACATGAATTGGATCATTTAATTAAAACTTTAGAATCAGCAATTTGATAAACTGTTGAGTAAATCTACGTATTAAATATGAATAAACTGATAAAAATGGGCTGGAAGGCTTTTATTTATAGTAAAAGCTTACCTTATAATTATTGTATTTGTAACTATAATTAATTGGTAAACAATGATTCATGCATAAATAATTCACAAATTCATTTCACAATTTATTTATTATCGATAAATGTAGAATAGTTTGCTATCATAACTGTTGATCAAAGATATTGAAGACTTCATGAATCTCACATACCTAAAGATGTCCCCCGTAATTAAAAACTTTGTTTCAAAATATTTATTTTTCGCATTGTAAACTTAACTAAAATTAAATAAAGAAAAATTATATGAAATTTTATTTTGGGGACGTCTCAAGTTTATATGGGTGTAAGTCTATCATCACAGACGAATATACTGTATTAAATGTATATTCGTGTATGTATTATAATCCATTTTTGCGTTTACAATCGGTCATATGGATTTCTTTCCTAATTTTGAATCAAATAGAGAAAAACATTTCATCTCATATAATTCTTAATTTGATATAAAGAATTTTTTCGTTGTAAATATTATTACGGAGAATATTTAATTAAATCCCATACAATTAATATTTACTATACAATTTTTAATTTTACTGCCTTCACTTCTTTTTTTATTTATTTCTTAATATATTTTTATTGTTTAAAATCGATGCCAGACTGCAGTCACAATGACCACTCATTCATTCTTTCTTTTTTTCTTTCTCTTTTTTTTCAACACTTAGAAATATTCTGATTAAGGGGGAACATATACATACAAGCAATTTACCGTTATCAATGAATATACTACGGTCTTTTTGGAAAATGAAAAAGAAAAAATAAATATTTTCGTTGACAGGCAATAGTTCTTGTTTTTTTTTTGTTTTTTAGGTTTTTTCTTTCTACCTATCTGGAAATTCGTATAAATGTAGAAACATCGTATGAAAAACTTGAAAAAGGTAATGTATTATTTATTTATTAATTATTTTTTTCCCCTCGATGTAGCGAAATTGTGCGGTTTTGAATTTTTTTAATTTTTAATCAGGCGATATTTTTATAATTATCATAACAATTGCGATAGACAATTTATCGTGATCGTTATTGTTGCAGCGAGTGTAGCTAGTTTGAACGAAAATGATAAATTTATACATACGGTTTTCGCACACTATTTTCTAGATTATATATATCACTTGAATTCTTTGACTTGTTGTATCGTATTTTTTCTTTTTTTTTCTTGCTTTGTTTCGTTCGTGCATGTTTTCATTAAAAATCAAATTTATAATATACTTGGAGCGCGTTTAACGCATAATTCGAAATTGTGTTTGTAATCGTATTTCGATTTACAATATGGATACGGGTCTATTGTAGTATCAATGAAAAATTAAAAGAGAAGAAGAACTTGAAAAATTCACAGGATAATAATATTAAGTGAAATTATAATTAGTCAAGTGTTTTCAAAATGACGAGCGCAAAAAATGAGTGCTAATTTTTTTCTTTTCTTTTACTAGATAATTAATTTCTATTCTTACTTAAATATCTTTGCGTACGATCGCTTCAATCTGTATTAGTTTTTATATATCTGTTTTGTAGCTAATCCATCAAACAATTGCTTTACACGTCCGTCACAGACAGTCTCATACATATTTTTTTTTAAATTCTCAGTCATTTAAAATTATGTACTTCACATACACACACACACACACACATACGCACACACACACCCTCATTCAAATTTGATGCTTCGATTTTTGTAAATTCTATAGTAATAAAATCATTTTCCATTTAAATACTACAGTCGACTTTCATTTTTATAGTCGCTTATCAGCATTATTTTCATTCCTGTGGCAATTCAAATTCATTACTACGAGTATTTGTAGGCTTTTTTCGTCTTATAATGGGGGGAAGAAATAGTGAAATATTTTATAATGGGAGGATAGAGAGTGATTGGCTGGTTGGTTGGTTTGTTTATTTGTTGGTTGGCTGGCTGGCAGGCAGGTAGGCAGAATTATATCATTTTGAGTATTTTTTAAAGTTTGAGAACGACGTTATATGTGGTATCGCCAACTTAGGTGCCCGCTTATTATTTTTTTCCTACTTCTTTTTTGCCCGTACATTTTTTTCCTCATATGAATTCTCTTACAAATATCATTTATTTCTTTGTATTTACGTAATTCCTTTTTTCGTTAGAATCTCATACAATTATTATTAATGTGTTTTTAAAATTTCAACATACTTTAGCAGATTCAATATTATGACAAATTAATAGTGAGCGAAACCCAAAGATTGAAAAAATATTCATAATTAGGAGTGTGTGTTTTTTGTTGTTATTGTTGCTGGTGATGGATGGAACTATAAATTATCCATAAAGTATCGTGAGTGACCTCATATATTTCGAGTATTTCTCAATCAACATTCATCATAGCTGCAATTTTTTTTTGTTTCCGTTATTCTATTCATAATTAATCATCGTATATTCGCAATTAAATAATTCATTTGATTTACAAAACCAAAATAATCGAGTGCACATCACTCCGATTCTCTCGTTGTCGAATGCCACATAAGAATTATTTATTAGGCCTATGGTAAAAAAAAAAAAAAAAATTGGCTCATAGTCGCGACTCTGTCGTTGTGTGACGTCCATTTGTTTTAACTTAATGTTTTTTTTGTTGCTCCAAACGAGAAAAAACATTATTCTTTTTTTCTTTTTCTTTTTAAGTTGTAGGAATGGTCCAAATATACATATTCTATATAATATACTTTTTTGGTTTTAACGAGAAAAAAAACTTTCTTCTTCCCAAAATACAATTCGATTCATTGTGTTCTTTATTCATTCAAGTTATTTTGATGATTCATTTCAGCGATAATTTCCTATAATATAAAATAACTGATTAATTTAATAATAAGAAAATAATTTATGTATTAAATGATTAAAAATACTTATGAATTACATACGTTTTTAGTGATGCATTCGATATTTTCGTTAACTGCGGCTGCTACTGCTTTCTCACTGATATCAATTTCTTCAACCGCCTTAAGAACAAAAATCATTAATATAAATGCATATTAAAAAAAAAAAAACAAATTTTTTTTTGGTCTTTAATCATAGTCAGTTGGCCCCAAAGTTCTATCATGACTTTTCAAGAACCAAAAATCGCTCGGCGTATAATTGATCGAGTGGATCTCATCATTTATTTTTATCTTTAATAAAATTATCATTTGTTATTACAACATACAGATGAAACACTCACTTTAGTGACTGAAGCAACATCTTCAGTGATCATGGGTCCTTTAGATGTTGGAGCAATTGGCGAATCAAGTAATTCCTTATTTGGCTCATCTTCAAGGGTGTCCGTCAAACCGTCTCTTAAATCAGAATTTATTTCCATAGGCGGTTCGAGTTCAATTGTGCTCTATGAAGAAAAAAAAAATATTGAAAATACTTGATTAGTTTTCATCTATCATTAATTTTTTTCTTCTTATTTTTAATTAATGATTCCCAGCATGCGAAATAGAAGTATCCCGTATACAAAATCAAAAATTCGGTAAATACAACACAATAGAGCAAGACAAGTTGATATATTATTCCCGTCATATAAAATCACCATAAAAAATCTGTAAATTGAAAATTTTTTAAAAGGCAAAAATATTCAAACGAAAAAAAATGTTGATATTATGAGGTATTTATATGAGGGTATGATAGTAATATCTTATAATTGAGAAAAATTATAAATTTTAATAACAGAATCACGTCTATATCATGCTTGGGATACTGATAAATGAAAATTAAATAAAATTAGATTATTTGTCTCGTACGTGATTACCACATAAAACACAATTATATCATGCTATCGTTCAAAATGCTGACAAACAATTACTCATGTAGAAATACGAGACATAACTCCAATTTGATATATAAATACAAATACAAACTAATATATATACATATAAGAAAAAAAAATAAAAAATAAATATTAGTTCGAAAGTAGACGTCTATCAATGAGTTTTTATTATTATTTGGGTTTTGCTATTCATGTGCGTTTGGATAAAGGGGAAAAAGCAGTCACAGGCGAGGCTTTATATTATATTTGGACACAGGTGATTGTGTTAATTATTATTCAGAAAATTAAAATGCAAATAGAACGCAGGTGAAACTGATAACTGGAAATGTACATTTGGATGATGTCAAATGATTGTAATTATTTTCTATGCTGCTTATATTATTATTCAAAAGAATTATTATTTGTAGTTAAATTAGGGCAGGGGCTGTGGAACGTAAATTTCAATTAATTTATGTTTATCAAGTGTGAATTTTGCGGCAAACTTCAATAAGCAGTGTTTTTTGTATAATTGTTTTTCTTAATTTCCAAGTGAAAAGACTGTACACGGCGCTTGATAAGAAGAAACAGAGACAGGAAGACAAAAAATGAAGATTTTTAAATAAGGCAGGTTTTTAGAGAGACACACCCCATTCTCTGACAGCGGAGTATTAAAATTCTGAACGGTTTTTGAATGGATGTAACGTCATTTAGGATGAAAAATCCAAAAGGTTTTTCATGAAATTTTTTTTTTAAATTCAAATCTTTAATTTATACTAAATCAACTGTTCACTAGTTTCATTTTTTTGTTCAAAATCAGACTTCATGGCAAATTTAAACTTTTTTTTTTTTCTTTATTTTTTCATTTTATCATTTTAGTGATAAACACTTGATATTTTATGTCCGTTTTTTTTTTATTCATGCCAATATATGATGGTTTTGCTTGATTAGTCACCTGCTCTATGCAAATGTCGAGCATATCTTGTAATGAAGGAACGCTGTCTAATGGAAAGGCTTCGTTTACTTCAATATAATGTTTCTCTGGTACAGGATCCATCAATCCTCGAGTATTTAGATACTTGATATTTGATTGACATCTATAACAATTATAACCTGAACATTCGTATACTGTCTTATTGTTAAGGCGAATAATTCTGTTGGGTTTAGTATCTATGCACCTCATTAGAATGGGACTCAAAGGCGGTGTGAGAGTATTTTCAGCTGGAGTTTCGGGATTTGAGATATTTGACTCTTGAATAATTTCATATGCTGGTACTTCAGACAATGGTAACGGCGAATTCTCAACATTTTGAGGCTGTGGTAAATTATCTGATGATGAATCAGCAATATCGCACAATTTATTTTGCAATTCTATTTCATCAACAGTAGTATCAGCACATTCTGAAGATTGTGGATTAGCAATTTTGATGATATTCGTTAAGGTAGTTGAACTATCCTCAATTTGTGAAGTCATGAAACTCAACAAATCGGTTTTAGTCTTTGGCATTGGAATCGGGGAGTCTGGCAGTGGCGGAGGAATATCATCTTCAATTTCATCAATGTTCATGTCATTACCGCTTTCGTTTCTAAGTAATTCATTATCTGCAGAAATTTCGTCTGTATCCACAATTATTTCACTGCTGTTGTTGATAATTTTCGGAATATCCGAAATTTGCTCTACGATTTTTTCAACATCTTTGTCAGTAATGTTTATCACTGATTCTATTTCCACCTCAATATCATTATTTGAAATTGGAATGGGACCTTCTTCAGTTTGAATCACCAGATCTGAGTGAAAAATAGCAGTTGAAACAAGCGTGGATTGTTGCTTATTTTGTTCTTCAAGTGCTTTCAATTCAGAAGCATTTTCCGGTACATCTGCAATATCAAGTGTTACTTGATTGGCTTTTGGATGATTTTCAATGATATTTTCATTGTTTTCAATAATAGAATTGGAATTTTCCTGATCGTTCGCGATACACGAATTATTCTGTGACTGTTTAATCGTTTGGGTAGGAAATTTGAGTGCTTCAGCGAGAGCATCAGCGTTCGCCGCAGCCTGTTGTGCTTTTTGAATGGGTGATGGGTCAATAGGAGTTGGGGGTGGACTGGATGGGAACAGTGAATGAAATTCCTCACTGGTTTTCCGCTCAATGATAGACGATGTAACGATCGGCTGGGTATGGGTAGTGACCTCTACTGGGATCGCTACGGCCTGTACTGGACTGACCTCACATGTTTTTTTCTCGACTCCCTCATTTTCAGCCTCATCATTTTTAATGTCAACGGGAACAGGAGTAGGGGCGATTGGGGATGAGGGTGCAGCAGCCACTGTTGCTTTATTCTTATCATCAATTGAATTGGCTTCTGCTGTTACGCCCGATGATGATTGAGGTGGTGGTAGCGCTGATTTATCATCTTCCTTTGCATCTACTACTGGCGTTGATGATGATTCAGTTGGACTGGTTGATGGTGTCGTCTCTTCAGTTCCATTTACTTCTGGCGGTGCAGCTGTGGCTGCCGTTTCTGCGGTTTCAACAACTGCATTCTCCGCATCTTCACCACCCTATAAAAAAATTCATATAATTAAGAATCGCGACATGTTATTTTCACACCGCCTAAACAAATAATACTTTTTTGTCATTTTATTCAAAAATTGGTTTTATTGATGAATTTGTTTTCAAGTCATGTGGGAAACATTGTGTTTTCTACCTGCCTCAATTGCCATATTGTCACAAGTTTATTTTTTACGTATTCACCATTGGCCTATTATATTATGTAGACAAAAAATCATAAATCATTGATGCATGAGTTTGCAATAAGCTTACAAGTATCACCTGTACAACGATATTCAAGTAACCATAAAATCACGTCTTTCAACCCAACGATCATGTATAATATTACTCTTATATTCAACTCATCGCTGCAAATTTAATACACGAATTTTCACATCAACGAGATTAAATATTATTAAAATATTAACGTATACGAAAATACAATATATAATGAAAGTTCATCACATTTGCTTATTGCATAAAGATCAATAATGACTATTTTTAAATATACACTCAATGTTATGAGATTCTTCACACATTCGGCTTAAATCTATGGGCTATATAAAACTCAAATAGACAAAAAGAATAAAAAAAAAATTTAATAGAAGCCACTAAATATCATATTATTCTTATTATATGTTTATAGAAAAAAAAATCAATATTAATTATTAATCAATACAGCATTTGATTATAAAATTGGACATTCAATTAATATGTAATAGTTAATTGCGTTGGAAAATGAATATAAATATATTGAAGAAATATATTAACGTTTATTTTTAATACCAACGAATTGGAATGATAATAATAATTCATGCTGGAGTTTTGCAAATTCACGCTGCAACACAGAATGATATTCATGTGAGTCATACCGTCATAATTTTTTTCTCAATGAAGGAATTCTCATCTGTGGTATCATCCGCATATATACCTAGTAGAGGAATTGTCGCTAAAAATCGCCGGGTACCACGAAAAATAGTACCAGCAACACGACAAATTCCATCACCCACCGCTCGGCCTACCTTTACAACAGTTTCCATCCTTGGTCGTCAACTGTGTGATTATTAACAAGCTTGTGCACCTCTCAAAAAGTATATTATATTAAAATATACGAAACGCTTTCACTTGAGAAATAAAATGAAAACTGATAAGTTTTTTTTTTCAAAGATATGTATCAAATAATAATATTTAAATTAATTGTTTTGTATTCATTACAGCGCGAGGTACTTTGGTCTATACTGAGTTTTTGTAGATTACTCGAACAACTCAACGTACCTCGAGAGTTGCATGCGATTTATATAGACTGGAGACCGTCCAATCAACGCAAATCATGAAGAGAGATGGAGCAGAGAAGCAAAGATAGATGACTGCTTGGTATTCGATTCCATTTGGAATAATAAAGAATTTTTTCATTGAATTATTATTAAAACTGGATTTATAAAATATTGGATTAATGTGATAATAAAATGAAAAAAAAAAAAAAAAATTATTAAAAAACAAAGGATTGCGGAAGAGATTCAATTTGTATATTGAATGGTGTTGTCTAATAGAAGTAAGTAAAAGACATGATTATAAAAAAATAAAAGAAAAACACCACAAACTGTATCTATTTTTAGATCCCGTCAGGATTGAGAATTTGAGACACCACATATTACGCCTTTGGATTGAAGTTACTATAGCGCATGCGTTTTTACGAACGAAGGGCAATACCAATAAAAATATTGCGTTACGACGCAATTGTAATCTATCGCATTATCGCAATTGAAAAAGAGAATAAGAGGAAATAAATAAATAATAATATGATATCTGAGATTTGATGCATTTGGATTAGGTGACAACTTCAATTACATCAACGCAAGTTTGGTATGTTGATATCACTGAGTATTGTTTTACAATTGTTAACAGAAAAATACTCATTGAGAGTACATTTGTATCATTGGATTAAAAAAAAAAAAAAAATTAATTAATTAATACATATATGTATGAAAAAAATGACCTTGATTCAAAATGCTTTCATACTATTGAATGTTAGAATTGTTTAGCTATTATAAGATGTTATTTATACACAATAAAATTTTACTAGTCAGTCACCACTGATGGCAGCATTCGACAAGATTAGACTTAAAAGTCAAGCGAGCTAGTCAGAATCTTAATGTCATGATACACTATAGTTATAGAATGTTCCTCGTTGTAAAATTGTTTCCGTAATTATTTTTTTATTCTAGTCGCCTGCTACACTGATAATCATCAATAAAAATAATCATTAAAATAACAAATTAATAAAATGGTTTTAATGAAAAATACATTAGTATTCTGGAATCAAGTGAGTGCGTCTTTCAAAGTTTTTTGTATACATAAAATAAATGTGGAAATAAAAAAAATTATTTCAGCGTTTCGTTGGTCTTATAGATATTATATCTTCATATAAAATCCCCAGACTTATCGTCTTCTTCAAATTAGATATTTTTTTCAAATAACGTCGTACTTAATTTTAATTTTTTTTTTTTGTTAAACCGCAAAGTTACTTAATATGACCTGTACTTCGTCATTTACTTTAAGCATAAGTTGTGTGGTAAAGTGACTTTTCAACTTGAATAGTAAAAGATAACAAGAGAAAAAGAGGAGAAAATGATTTCAGATTAAATTTCATTTCTGTACGGTTGGTTGTCACCCAGATGTAGAATTTATTTTGACGTGTGTCATTGTAGAATGTGGTTAAGCGCAAGTGCTGGTAAACTAAAATGAAATCCACACTTTATTATTGTGATTGATATATTATCACTATTTTTTTGTCCATTTATTTTAATCTAAAAGCAAATTAAATTCTTTTAAAATTCATTATCGTCAATAATGTAACTTGAATCATTGAATATAAGAATGCATGGAAATTGATTGATTGATTGATTGACTGACTGACTGACTGCAATAGTGTATTCACTGTAAATATATGTGAATGTAACATAATTGTCATATATGGTAAATGTACCATTGGTATAAAAAAGTTCTGTGAACTTGTGTGTTAGTTGACATGGTAACCGTGAGGCGTCCCGGCAACCCAATGTCGCTCGATATTTCGGCGACGCCCAAACCCACCAACATTTTGCTACGTCGCGCACCCTTTACATAAACATTATTTTATTATTTATTCAATCAATTTACGCAATTTATCAATACTCTCAATCTCAATAATATTTCATTGTCTATGTAATGATGAGATAATTGCAGAAGAGAGTCTATTACTTAATAGATTACGTCAAATAAAACTTATACACATTAAATTGATGTTGAGAATAGACACATATTTGTCTATACTTACTTATATCAACTGATTCATTCCAGTAATTTATCAATGAACAAGATAATCATTGGGGAATTTCTTATATAAATATATATATTTAAATAATGTTTACTTAGTTATCAGTATTTCTTTTATAAAACACCGTGTGCTATTGTGTCATTCTTCCCATAGTTTATCTTACAATTGATAAAGTTTTTTAAAATTATTTTCAAACGATATTTGCTTTAAAATTTTTATAATATTCACCCTAATTTTATAGTTGAATATAATTGCCAAATATTTTATTATTTATTCATCAATGTCTGTTGTTTAATGAGAGAAAATATGCCGCCGAGAACTACTCGAACAATAAACATGTCTCTGTGCGAGTGCACTCATCAGACTCACGCCCTATCATCCAAAAGATACATTATGTGTTCCAATGATGGGCGCGGCAGCGAGAACAACGTGACACTCATTCAGGTGCTAAAAGATTGCTAATGCATAATAATAAAATACAAATATAAAGAGAAAAAAAATATATAGATGAAAATTGAAAGCACAAATTTTGGTGGATAGAGCAGTATAAATTTTTCGATTTTTATTTACACAGTCAATGAAATTGTATTTAATTTTTAATAGGTGAATCATTTATTTTAATGCGAAATTTATTTAAGTGTATAAAATGAATAAAAAGATAGTCGGCAATATTTCATGTAAAATATATGCAAATATTATTTATACATGTAATGTATTGTACAAACAGCACACGTGCGTGTGCGTGCCGAGAGTAGTATGTGCATATGGATTGTTCAAGATGTGCACTTGACCATGAAAAAAGAAAAGAAAAAATAAATTTAAAAGAAAAAAAAAACCGATGAGAATCTTGAGAATGCATAACAATTATATTACGCAAGGGATATTAAATAAAATTATCATTTGTTTACTTTAATGGTGAGAATTAATTAAGATGACGCAAACCGACTTGTGACGATAACTAAAATGAAATAGAGTAGTACTTTTACTCTATATTTTTGAAGTTTGAAAATATCT
>JAQQBR010000005.1:5451543-5471794 GCA_030347285.1 Microctonus hyperodae
TCATTAAATTTATAAAAATTGTAAATAATCGATTTGTAATTAATAACCCAGATAATTATTACAGATATCTCATTGAGCTTAGTTACCTGATAAGGTTTGACATTTGGCATCAATATAGGATATGTTTCTGTGCTGTGACAATATACATCTTGTGTCACTAACACTCCTACAATAAATATTAAAAATATCGAATATCTATCTCGCATTATTGTATGATAACTTTATTAATTTATAACATAAATATATGATAATAACTCTTTTAAATATCTTTACGACAAAATGACACGTATAAATCCACCTGTCACACACGAGAGGTTGATCAATATGTATGTGTGATACTGTGTTAAATATATGTACGCAGGAGCAACATCAAAATAATGTACAACACACACAGCCGACACACAGGTTACAATACTTGTAATAATATGATAAGATAAAATTTCATCTAGAGAGATAATGACGTCAGTAACGGCCAACAACGGGTGGTGATGGTGGTGGTGGTGGTGGTGGTGGTGTGGTAGTCGTATTGCAGCGCCATTTTAAGCTGTAAAGGGCTGCGTGCGCAATAAAAAACTTACCGGGACCATCGGGGGGCCATGTATGTTAATAAATAGCAGCAATAATGATTTAAATAGTATTAATAATTGATAATAGATAAAATACTGCAATAATGAACATGAATTATATAATAGAGTAATTTTTAGATGAAATATTATTTTTGCTTATTGTTGAGAATATATATATATATATATATACATATATTCATATATGACATTTTATAAGTATATAATTAATATTTGAGGTTTGAAAAAATTGAAAATAATTTTTTCATGTATTTTCGGATGACATAACCTATTGTTTATTATTTTCTTTTGTTTATGTAAATATCACGTATTTGATCAGTGAGCCATTCAATTGCTGCATGCAATCCTTCACCATTTAATGCATTTGTTGCACGTATATGCCATGGTTTATTGTGAATTCGATCAAGTCCAAGTCCAGCCACTAGTTTCACTGTAGTTAAAGAATCTGGCAAGTCCATTTTATTGGCCAAAAATAAAATTGGAATTTTTCGACCTGAAAATAAATATAGAGAAAATCAATATAATTAGTTTTTTTTTTCGTATTATTGGTGGAATTAAATTAATATACAAGTACCTGCTATTTCAGGATGTTGAAGAAGCATATCAAGCTCTTCTTTTACTACAACCAGACGTAATTTATCGCTACTGTCAATTATAAAAATAATTCCTTGACAATCTTTGTAATAATGTTCCCACAGTGCTCTATATCGATCATGGCCTGACATATCAAATGCCGTAAAATTTACATTTTTAACTACAACCCAAAATTATATTTCCAACATTATTAGTCATGAATTGATTGAATTATCAAAAAATATTCGATTGAATTATACCGCGCGCTTTTTCATGTTTAAATTTTTTCAATATAATATATGCAATAACAGTATGGTCGACGACAAAAAAAAAATGATTTTCGGATATTTCCGGTTATTTTCGGCGTTATCCCTAGCTCCACATTAGTGACATTTCATTTGTATTGCCCAATCCCAGACGATCAGTGTTCCGTCATTCCGTGTTTTGGCGGGTAATTATTGTACATTCGTTTATTTGTTTATTGATAAATATATATTTTTGCAATTATTGCAGAATATTATATGAATAATTAAAAATTACTATGAATAAAAGCCATAATGACGATAACACAAACTCCAAAAATAAATATGATAAACATCAACAGAGTAAGCTAATGTATTTTGTGTTATAACCTAACTTTCAATTACTTGGGTAATCTTGCATTAAAAATTCAACAAAATTATTTCAGGATCGATCGATGAAGAAAAAATTAAAGTAAAAAAACAAATACATGATTTAAAAAAACTAATTTCAGATATTGATTTTCAACTTGAAATAACTACATTTGGAGAGTATAAAGTTATAGACGAATTTCCATCACAAAATAGTGATTCTACATGTAAATCTCAAATTGATAATATTGATGATATCTTACAATATGAATTATTTCAAATGTCCGGGATATATTGTGCTAAAGCTAACGAAAATGAATATGTTTTCAATTTTTCATCCTCATCGTCTATAAAATCGCCTTATTCTGTTAAAATTTTTACCGAAAATCAGACAGCACAATTGGAAAATTGGGTGATGCCTTGGGGTATTAATATCGACAATATTGTATCAGAAACTCCTCTAAAGCAACCCAAAGACATTGTAGCTTTTTTACGAAATTGTAAACGAAATATTGACTGTCATGCTGAACGTACAAAACAGTTTGATCATTTGAAGGTATTGTTACTCTTTCATTATTGTTCATAATGAATAAGTATTTTAATTATTAAATATAAATAATTAGTTATCTAATCTTTTTATAGCAATCAACTTTGTTAATAAAAAACGTACGAATTGATGCGACATTAGGATACATTACGATTTTGTGTTATTTTCTTAATATACACGATAATTCGACGAATAAGAATTTTGATCTCATTGTTAGAATGCATTATGGGACAGGTAGAGTTAGACCCAGCGTAATAAATTTCGAATGGAATTTGAGAGAAAAATTATCAGCACAAACTATAATCAAAATAAAAACTTTTGCTAAATATTTCAAAACTCAAAGTTTGTCTGATGCTTTTAAGAGTATAATGGAAAAACCTCATCCAATATATGTTTGGAAAGCTGAAGAATATGATAATAGTGTATTGCATTCAAAAAGAATCAGATATTCTTTTGAACATGATTCAAACATGGAAATATCTGATAGCGCAGATGAAGATTATTTTCCAAAACAAAATAAAAAGCGTATACGTAAACGTGGTGTCAAATCTTTATTAGGAACGAGGTTGAAAAAAAAAAAGTTAACTGCAACAACAAAGAATACAGTAAACTCTGATGAACATAACAATATCAATAAACTCGATTTGTCACAAAATATTTCGGATCCAAAACCACAATTAAATAAATCTAACAACAAAATTTCATCTTTATCTATGAAGAGCAAATCGAAAACAAGTTCAAAATTGATTAGAAAAAAATCCAAACCAAAATTTCACCAAACTGAATTAAATTTTATAGGCTCACCTGTGAGTAAAGTATCAATGAATGAAAACGAAAAAAAAAAAACAGTTACCAGTACCCCTATGAACTTGCGTCATGTCACCAATCAACACCAAACTAGTGTTGGATCATTAGAAATTAGTCCAATAACAGAGGAATCTACCAGAGAAATAGATGCCAATATACGTTCAAAAAAATTAGAAAATCGAAAGAAAAAAAAAAAGTAAATGGACATGTTCATGCCTTTGGGAAATAATATTGAATACTCTGGGGAAAATAAAAATGAGAAAACACCAAATTGATCAGCTATAAACGCAATCTGCTGATGAATGATAAAACTTACATGCAAATTTTTCCACATTAAACCCAACTGTAGGCACTATATTTATGTGACGATCATCCTCGCGTTTGAAATAATTTATCACCGTTGACTTACCACTATTATTGAGTCCCACAACTAATACATTAACTTCTTTTCGTTTCAAGTGTAAAATATTACTTAGACGATCAAATAACTTCATTATTTCTTTTATTCTTATTCTCTCATTAAATTAGTTTCATTGATAATCAAATATATTCTATGGATTTGTACGTTTTCAAGATATTCGTAAATGAATCATTATAAACTGTATGCTTTGTAATATTTATTTTATGATAAAGTGGGAGAAAGCATTATAGATGTAATGATGAAGTTTTAGGTAGTTTAATCAATAGAAAATAGTGTACAGTAACTACAAGCTTGTATTCCTGCTATAAAAGCATAGTTTATGCCATTCAATAGCATTCCATTTATTGTTTATACACATTTAATTTCCTTATATAATAATAAAATTGATTCATTTTATAATATTGCACATATTATTCTCTTATTATTTTTTTTCATATTCGTTTCATGTAATAATAATAAATATAGTAATTTAATTCAAAAAACATATACACACGTAGATGTAATTAGGCATATACGTATTTATGTACACATAAATATAGATAAATATACATATATTAATTATTGATAAACAAAAAAATAGAGCCTTGTATTATTGTAACAATGAATTATATTGAATTAGAAACTAATTTTGCCGCGAACCTTGAAAAAACCCAATGATGTACGATTATGTAACAATGCACCCAGTCCCAAGTAATTTTCAATTATCAATGGATGTTTTACAAACATACATGTTTCTGATATTATGCTTACGAGTGCTGAATGTAAACCATTCACGTCAAACCGTGATCTTTCTTCATTTATACCTGTTGAATATATAACAAATTAATATGAGCTTAATAAATATAAATGTTGTTTAACTGAATTATAATATTGGAAATTCGTACCTTTATGCCAATAAAGAGGATGACTGGTGTAAGTCAACCATGGAATATGTTTTGCGAATGGATTCCATTTTTTATCAAAAGACAATGGTTTACCTTTGCTCCACATAATTCTTATTCCAGACATATTTCGTTTCCTATAATGTGTGAATTTTATCATTAATTTAACAGCATATAAATTATATCACGGTATACTTGTATTATTTTGCAATTATATTAAATCACTAATGATTACTAAATTAATTACAGTAAAAATATAAAATTAAAAATTAAAACAACGCAGCTGCTAAATAATACACGGGGAAAAATTATACTATAAAAAAAATGGAAATATCTAGATGTCTACAAGCGATACCTAGACTCAAATTTAATATCAGATCGTGATGCGATTGATGACCATTGTTGACGAACTGCACAATGTATCATAGAAGAGACACCCTCTGCAAGACCATTCAATCGTCTAGAAATATTTTAAAAGTAGAGGAAAAAAAAAATACCAAATGATATTATGTGGTATTTCTGTTGAATATTCTTCGTCCATAATATATTTATTTCTCGCATAAATATTATGATTATTATTATTTCATACGAATTATTAAAAACAAAAAAAAAACTCACGGAACTGCTGATTTTGGTGGATATTCCAATTCCCCTTCAGCAATCGTGTCAATTTCCGTTAATGGTGTTCTATTAAATTGCAATATTTTCAATGATATAAAATCATATTTGATTGTATAAATTGCATTTTTTGTCAATAGAACTATTCTCTCTTTTTCAGTATCCCACAAGCTGATTCTATTAAATATCATATTACAATTAGTAAAACCATAATGCATTTGTATTTACAAGTATACAAAAAAATTAATTTTATTATATAAATTACTCTGTTAGCAGCCATGTTCCAATAATTTCATCATTCTGATCAGTTGACAATATGTCATGACATTCTTTTACTGCTCGTTCAACCACCTCATTTCTGTCTGAAAAAAATGTATGTACATCAATATTCTTGAATGGAATACTTGGTACATTGCTTCGTGCAGTTGCAGCATTGGTTGAATTTTCTTGATTGTACGATTCATCCCGCAGCTCTGTAATAAATAAAAATTATCATATACTTATATATATATATTATTTTCCAGTACATACACAATATTATAATAAATAAGATAAAATTCACCGTAAGAAACTGCAAATAATTAAAATTTATTAATATAAATATTATTAATAAAGGAATATACCAGGATCATCGCTATCTTTTGCCATTCGTAATGTCGCTGTATCAAAATTCACCGTTGGTGCTTCATCCAATTGATTATGGTCCAACATTTATTATCTAGGTTATTCTGCTCAGCTGTCAGTTATTAATAAATAATGCTGTAATAAAGATTATTATAAACATTCAATAATTATAAAATTTTATAAACAATTTTTTGATATGTGGGGTTTCAAATGAAACACAGATTAGCACAATTTTATTGAAGAATCCTTTCAAATTCGACTGTATGATTGAATATGTATCAAGACTGACACTTGCAAGATAACATTCAACTCGCGTCGACGCATATGAGCATACACTGGAACGTCCTCAATAATAATAATAATTATAATACAACGTAGTAGGTAGACATAAAAATTTTAGCGCGTATGCGCAATATAGTTTCATTTATATTATTTATATTAATTAAAAATGACTGTGAGTCAATAAGTATATTCAACTGCCTAAACAAAAAGACGAATTAATTTTCAAATTTTTTTATTCAAATATTCTTTTTAGAGAATTACATTATTTACAAAAACTTTGTGACAATTATTTACATATATTATTAATATTATTTTCATTTTTAATTATTATTTAATCAGAAAAAATATATATTTAACGTAGTTGGACATTATTTTTCAAAGCAATCCATTGCTCAACTCCATTCATAAATATAAAGAATATAATATTATTTGGTGAACTTTCAATAAAAATAAAATCAACACATGGTGCAAATAATTGAATTATAATCTATAAATTAATTAGTTGATATGTGTTGTATGTTATGCAATATCATATGCAACAAAAGGTAACTCTATAAACAATATTTTTTGGTATTCTTTAATTTTTTTTTGTTTTTTTTTTCAATAAGTAATTCCATCAAACTGTCGCGAGAATCCGAAATACAAATCAGTCTTAAATATTTATATTTTTACGGAAATATCATAAATTTCTCTTTTACTTTTTATCATTTTTTTTTTTGTTTATTTTTGTAATGCATACGAAAAAAATTCAATGGATTCAATTGTATGCTGACGAGTCACAGCCAATTCTACCAACATTAATGTGAATATACAGCTCTTAATCAAATAACATATCATTGTAACAAAATGAGAACAGTAGAAAATTAAAATATAAAATAAAATTCACATTCAATATATATATTGATTATTTTTCAACTTATATGACCTAATGCATAATTTAATTTTTGAAAAATTCACTTATAAAAGTGAATATCATCTAGCATATTATCTGATGACATTAACGTTAAACTTCTCTCTGCGTGCATTCCTTTGGCATTATTAATTTGTTGTGATACCCTTTTAGCAATTTCTTCATTATCACAACGTACTTTAGGTCGACGTAGTAATTCAGGACCGTCAACAACATGCGTTGTTACAGGATCAATTCTTGATGTTAATTCAATATAATGCAATACAGTATCATTGTTTTCAATTTTTTCTGTGTGTTGACATTGTACTAAATCAGCTAAGCTTACTTCGGTAACAATTGCTTTTGTACTACCAGATATAACACGAACACGTTCATTTGAAACTAATACACGAAGATTTTCTGTTCCACCGCAAAGACACTCATACGCAACAAATAATTCAGAATAATTTCGATCATTAATATTATATAAAAACTCTTGGCCCTCGGCTTGTTGATTATTATATGGTGGTAAGAGTCCAGCAGGACCACTGGCAACACGCGGTAATCTATATCTCTTTGGTATTGTACGATGTGCACTTCTACTGGATTCACGCACAGCAGTTGCTGTTTCTGTAGCAAAATCCAAAATACCAACAACGGGTTTTGTAAATGTACCAACGACACCTTTTCCAAATCCTGAAAAAAATCCTGGAAATCCTTCTGTAACAGCACCATCATAAGTTTGCTTCACAATACTCGTAATTCCACCCAGTGCACCATATCCCAATCCCTTTATACCCGCGACTAAATGATCACTGCTGTGAATTGTATTGGCACGTATTCGTTGACGCATTTCTTCATGATTATCATCCATTATAACACGACCAATTCCATCGGATAGCGATTCAGAAAATTTTGCAGCTGAATTTGACAAACCATGAGTTACATTTTTCACTAAAGTTTTCACATTACCTTCATATAATAAACCAGAAACTCCTTCAGATACATCATTTACTAAACCAAATGGATTACCCAAAAAATCTACTGAGCCCAATATTACAGCAGCTTGCCACTTTAATTCATCTTTATAATGTTTTACTATTGAATGAATGAGAAATTGACTACTCTCAAATGGATGCTTTTTCACAAATGGTTCTAAATTAATTGACGCATCTTCAAATTTAATTAATGTTAAGCCCAATTTTCGTTTTATTGATTGAAGATGACGTGGCAATTTTGTTGTTGTAAGAACACTTAATTTAACTTGACTCGGTACCAGCTTCAATATTTCAAAATAATAACGTTTAGCATGAGCTGCCGACACTTGAGAAATAAATCTTTGGGCTTTAAAATCATTTTCATCTACTGGCGCTTCTGAATCAGTTCGCGTTGTACCAAGAAATGCTGCCATTTTTAGCATCAATCGTTCTTCAAGATGAATGCAAAGTGGTTTTATATTGACAATTAAATGCTTATAAATTTCAGCATTTTGATTTTTAGACGGCAATTTTTCCGTTGCAATTTCAATTGCTGGTCGATCATCACTTTCTGATCTCAAGGGACGTGTTACATACAGTACCGAATTACATTGTGCTTCAAATAACTGATTATCAACTTGTACATCGGCAATTGTCAAATTTAATATTGAATTTTGTGGAGTTTTCAATAAATCAAAGGTAATACCAGCGAGTCGTGCAAACATTAATTCTTCCACTGGTCGCCTTGACACAATAGACAATCCCAAACCAACAGGTAAACCAATTGTTAATTGTAACTCTGAAGAGCCATCGTCTCTTTCATTATTGTTCATTTGCATTGGTCGATGTGCAACGGCAATATGTGACCAGTCACGTTCTTCAAGCAAAGCAAATGTTTTTTTCTACAAAAATATAAATATAAATTCTCTATGGTCCATGAAAATGTATATTAATTTTCTTTTTATCACTTACCCGCTCTTTAATATCCAATATTTGCAATACTCTCGTTGGACCATCAGTTGTTACGCGAACTGAGAGAAAACCAGAGCCAGGTCGCAGTCGTTGTCGGCCGACCTGTTGTTCAATTGGTGGTGGATTACTGTGTGTTTGTGGTCCAAGGACAGCTTCACTCCCTGCATTAATGAATTCATTTTATTTTAACACTATACGAAAATTAACAAACAAATTAACTAAATTATCAATAAAACTCAAGATAATAATAGGCTGTGTAGGCATGAGATGATTTTGTATAAATTTAAAAATCAAATATTATTTGTAAACGTTTTTTTGTTTTTGCATTATAAATTATATAAAAAATGTTGTAATAAATTGAAATAGCAATAAATAAATTAAACAAATAATGCTTTAGAGCGTATTTCGAATCGATACGTACACATTTGCCAACGGGCGACACTGCCGCCTGCAACATGTATTATTAAATTTATGTCTAAACTGCATATTCTTCTATTATTAAATTTATTATATACAAATTGATATTTACAAAAATTAATATTAATTCGCAAATTCATCATACGGTGTGAGAAAAAAAAAATAATAATAAAAAAAAATATATATATATAATAATAATAATAATAATAATAATGAAAGAAAATGAATTTCATATGCAATCAAGCCAATACACGTAATTGTGTAAACAAATAAATAAAATAAATTTATACAAGTATTATTTACCTTCGTATAGTCCCATAAAACCGTCTTTAGATTGAACGCACATATTTTTATGGGCACAACACAATCGTCCGTCATCAGTAAATCGCCAAGTTTGTGTTGAACGACGTCTAGAATCAGGTCTTCTCAAAGCCAAGGCACAATAATTGAATGGCTGTGGTGCTGGACCAGCAATGTCAAGTACTAAAACTGAATCTGATGTTCGCGAATGTTTATCACGAGGTGGACTCGAACCTATTTAAAATAAAAAAAAAAACGATAATAATAAATATGAAAAATATATTTTTGATAAGTTTTAGATGAAAATTTATTTATAATGTATTCTTTCATCACCTTCATGTTGCAAATGACCATCGCCAGTCATACGCCAAAGCTGTGACCTCGCACCAAATTGTATTCTACGCAATGCCACCCATCCACCAGGACCTGCCTCCAATACTAATCTTTGAGTTTCAACATCAAGCGGATCTAATCCACCCTCACCAGTACCCAAATCACCATCCATTTTAAAAGTTCCTATTAAAATACAATTAATATAATGATTACGAAAAATGATATTTAACTAAATAATAAATGATAAAATGTTACCCGTAAAAGCTATATAGATAAAATTTTCATAAGTCAATCCACGATTTTCACCAAATATATTTAAATCATATGACGCTGTAACGCCACCAGGCGCTGTAACTATTAAATTTGCATTTTGTGTTGATTCATCGAGAGCATAAGGTACTGACGAGTGAGGCCGCACAGTCCACTGGAGATTATCAAGAACTCCTGCCTATTAAAATGAAATAGCACCCATTATATTTGAATAAATAAAATTTATCATGATGAAAATTAATTTATATAATAAGAAATAATAATGCATTTACTTGATTAATAGTTAATGGAACTTCAGAAAAATTATCAACTCTAATTGGTGGTGGCATTGTATTTGCATCGGTAAAGACAATAAAATATGTACTGTCTTGGAGCACAACATCAACACGTAAAAAATTCATTTTTCCAGCTGCATCTCTGATATTTATAGTCAATGAATGATTACCATCAAGTGTTATTCCACCAGACCACATACAATTTGGCACGTCAATTATTCTCACACACAATAATTGATCTTTGTCTAAACGTGGCCAATGGAATGGCATATGACAATCAGACATTGCGGTAATATAAGTAGCTTGAGCATCAGGATGAGTGACTGTTGTAGTGAAACATCGTTGCGCAAGTTCTAATGTACACGATGAACGATTATGAAGTTGATAGCGAGGTGATAATGTAACGACTGTTGTAGCTCTGTATCTTCCCCTGGCTGTGCGTGTTGAAACTCCAATTAAATAAACAATATCTGGTCGACCATCGCGCAAAGTAATTCTTAATCGATGAACTTGAACACCCGGTTGAAGATGAAAAGGTTGAGACCACTGTGATATTCCCTGTGGATGAACGCCATTACCAATACGAACTGCGAGTGTTCGGCTTGCTTCTTCATCGCTAAATGAAAATAAAAGTGGTGCGACCATTCGCGCTTTTTCATGCTCCTCAAATTGTCCAGCAGCATCCATACCGACACCTTCTTGACGAAATACTAATGGTAAACCTGTTTTATTTATAATCCAATATGGTGCAGTGATATTAATTTGAATCGCAGAGCCTTTTTCAACAATAACTGCCGCATGAATATATAATATTCTAGAATTTGTATCTGATAATCTCAATCGTGTCACAAATGAACCGGACATTTGAGTTAATAATAAAATTCCAATGCCAGGATAACCGTCCAATTGTATTGAAATTTCCAATTGTCCTTCTTGTAAATTAATACTGTGTAAATTAGCACTACTCCCCGGTAGTATTCGTCCATTTTCATTCATTACTTGATATAATAATTCATGCGGCAATAAATTTATCAATGTAATAGGTGGCAATATTGTGATAGTATGCGCAGGCATAATATTATTGGCAATATCACTTGGATAATTGTCACGTCTAATTGCCACACACATTTTAAATATTGCATTTTGATTTGTTCTACATGTTGTAATCATTTCGAATATTTCAAGAGGCTTCTTCACTATAGTCCAATCTATTGGTTCAATACAATATTGAAATGAATTTGTAGGATGCTGTGGCTTCAAACTCATTTGTACTCCTATGTGAGTTATTGGTATTGAAATAATTGATTGCGCCGGTACATGAAGTGTTCGTGGGCCGCCAATAGTGTTGGATAAACCCATAAAAAAATATCCAAATTGATTTAACGATTTTTCTAATTTAATATCAATGGGATATAATAATTTATTGACAAGCTGTAACGCTGATCGAACGGTAACTAATTTTCGTGCTGATCCCTCTAATTCAACAGCGAATACTAATCGTGTTTTCATTGGAGTAATATCTAAATTTTTTACAGCTACAGATGCATGCCGAAAATAAATTCCCACTCTGTCAACGGTGACCGGATCAACTGGTCTCCATCCTTCTACAAGTACAGCAATCTGATGTCTACGCACTGTATGCGTTGAATGATGTCGAAATTTTCCACGTTCCTCAAATGTAAATGGTATGGTTTCACCTGATGCCACTTCGCACCATGTTGAGTCACGATCAATTAAATTATCACCAATTACACGACGATTTATTCGACAAGCATCATCGGCGATAGCAATAAATGTTTTAAACCATAATTTTGTACCAGTTTCATTTTTTAATGCAAATGGCACAAATGGTGATCGTCGTCGATAACTTTGTATGCTCAATGATGTTTTATTCATCGTTGTATTATTATCTTTGCTTGATAAATAATAATCTTGAGTCCAATTGTCTTTAACTAATTTAATAAGTTCAACAAACGTTGACGTGACATTAACATTAACAGAATCGTCTGAATCAACACATATCTGTAATCGTTTTGAATTTAATGTATTACCAATGGTGTATTCCCATTGTATTGTAGCATTCCATGATTCCATAAATGGTTCCCATCCACTGAGTACACGATTATAATAATCAATTCCAAATGTGGCACGCAAACAACCAGGACCATTTGGAACTTGCTTCAGCATAAAATTAAGCAACATAAGTTCCAATAATGGCACATCAGCATCTCTACAATCGTCAATAATACATATTTTTAAGCATGCTGATTCAATATGAATAACATGAAATTGAAATGCTCCTTTATTCTCATTTTCACAATTTGGAATAGCATTTTGCGTTAACCACAATGCCGCATCGTCCAATTGTCCATTGCATTTATCTAATGCTGCCTCACAATCAATTTCTGCAAAACCAAGAGCTGACAATTTCATAACATGACTCATAGCATTGGCGGGCGGTCCACTTGTACTATTGGAACGTTGCTTTGCCCATAAAGTTTGTTTTGGTAATGAATTTAGCATTCTTCCAAACATAGTAACATCATGATAACTCAGTTTAATACTCAATGGTTGTAATTGAATTTCTAATGATTTTTCCTTTGTTAATTCAAAACTTGCACCAACTGGATCAATTATAGATAATGCAGTTTCTTCTTCCATACCCAATATACACGAGTAAACTTCACAATGTGATAAATTACACGAAAGTGGTTTTTCCCAATCATGTGGCATTGATTTATATGATAAAACAGCTGTTGATTTTAGAATTACTGCATTTGTATCCCATAATGAAGTGTCCTCGACAATTACCAATTCTGAATCAGTTATATTGAGTTTTAATTCAAATGGTAAAATATTTTCGATTGTTTCATTGTCCACTGTGACAATTGGTGGATGAATTAATTCTGATATTGATTCGGGCTCTGATGAATTTAATATCAAAAAATCTTTAACGGCTTCCCACCAATCTAAAATTGCCGTTAATCGCATGCTATGCAATAATATTGTTGTTGCTGCATTATTTTTTCGTTTACGATGATGTATTTCAGCTTGTACTCTATTCTCAATTATGCCAAAATTTTTTAATGGCTGTAAAATACTGATAAAAACATTGGAACGTTTGTTAACTGGTTCATCTTGAAATCGTGTATCAGTAACTAAAATTTCTTGTGATACTAAATCAATGTCTTGCGATCCATCACTCAGAGAATCTAATGTCAAACGTGATTTGATGAAATTAACACAAGCTAATGCTGCAATCCCATGATTTGGATGTAATTTAACGGTAACATTAACAATATCTAGGATAATGCATGATTTTGTCCAAATTTTTCCCACTGACGTATCTTCTGTCGTTATAAACAAATCATTTGGATCATTTAAATCCTGAGAAAATATATAAATGTCATCTAAATTTTCACCAATATTATAGGACAATAGACCACGAACAAGCATATATTGAGCAGGATCAACAGCACAATTCATTGTTGATAGCGTTCCATGAATACTTAAATCAGGTATATCACGATTAATATAAATATCTAAATTTCTCTCAATTCGTAAACTCAAATGGCATTTTTCAGTTAAAAATGATGGTCCAAATTTATTTAAATAATATCCACCCAACATCAAACTGTCATTTTCATTCTCACTACGATCATTAAATTTAACTCTCTTTGCCGCATAAACATCCATGTTTACCAATTCTAATAACATTACATCCAAAAGACATTGATTATTGCATTCAGATAGATGAAAGGAATTGTGTGCAGTCAATTCTCCAAGATCAAAAACGATCAATTGCTCTGAGCGTGAGCTCACTGGTAATAAAATAATTGGTGCACCAGCATGTAATTCTAATAACAATCTTGTACCCCGTTGCTGCTGAAGGAAATTAATTGATGAATCACCAGCGCGTAATTTTGTCATAATATAACGTAATTGAGAAAAATGTCGAAAAAATGCTTGCAATTCAGCAACAAATCTTTGAGTATGAACATAATGAACAGCTGACATTTCAAGCTTGAGTTTAGCATCGTGCGATAATTTATGTGAATTTTCATAGCTCGAATACTGAAAATTCAGTGCTTTTCTACCAGATGATAGAAATCTTTCACGATAAAATTTTCCGTGCGGTGTTAAATCAAGTAATGACATAGAACCGAGTGATCCTGAAATCGTTGTTTTACCAGTACCTTTCACAATATGTGTGCTTGCACTTGAAATATTTGCCTTGGCAATTTCACGATCTGTTCGAGTAAGAACTAATGTCAATGATCTTATTTCAATATCTGTTTCTGATCTTGTTTCCCAAATATTTTCTGTGCCGTCCACATAATCACCTTGATTTAAATTCAGTTCTTCTAATTGAATAGTAATATTTGGACTTGTATCATCGACTGTTCCAATACCAAAAAAATCCAAGACAATCATCCATGATTCAACACTTACAACTAAATCCAAACAATTAAAATCAATGCAAACAGATTTGTGTCGTGTGGGTCGTGCCAATGGATTTGTATCATTATCCGGTATCGTTTCCGTCATTTTCATATTAATAAGAACAAGATTTTCCTCACAAGTTATTGCACCAGGTGATGGAGGTGGTGTATTTGGTGTACCAATCACTGATGATGCTTTTCTCCAATGTATTGGCACTGTACCGTATAACGTATCTGTCTCCAATTTATCTGGCAAACTTCCACGTCCATATTCACTACGCCATTTTTTATTTAATGCTAAATCTGGACAAGACTTGGACACACCAAGTGGTAATCGAGCTCGAGTCGGTGCTGATGATTGCATCATGTAACGATGTCTTGAACCCACAGGACATAAAAGATCTTCCATTAGCAATGAACGCAATGACATCTGAGTTGTTGATTCTTGTTTATGTAATTTTTCATATTTTGTAACGAAATCTTGCATAGACAATTGAACTAATGGCTGTTCCAAATGATCTTGTTTTAATTGAACGCTTAACATTGGCAATTCAAATAATACTTTTAATGACAGTTCAAAACTTTTTTCCGAATAAACATTTTTTTGATTAGTAATTGGTTGTTGAGTTACAATTGGTTCCTTTAAATGTGACGATGAAAATAAACCATGAATTGTATCAAGAAGTTGTTCATATTGTCCACGAGATAGTGATACTTTTAATGGCGTTGTTATTACACCGTGAACTTGTACCAACGGCTGTTGACCCATTAGCGACTCCTGATCATTGAAAAAACACGAGTCATGATGAGAAGATGTAATGAATATTTTTTCAACAACAATTTTTAATGATGTATCATGCAATATCGGTCTACCAGAATCTTTACAGCTATACAAATCTTCCGCTCGGAGTGGTAAATTCACACCAGTGACTTGTCCTATTCTAGAAGAAATATCCAATGAATATAAATTCATATCGCGTACTTCAAGACTAATCGTTTGCGGTACTGCAACGTCAGCCGATGGCTCATGTTGTAATGACATTGCGCCTAAATGAGCAACAAATACTTGTGGGCTGTGAGGAGCTCGTGGAATTACTAATACTGGACTGTCGAGAATAACATCGAGCTTAAGATGTAAAACACCAGCTGGATTTTCACTGCCGTCAATTATTGAAAAACTTGGTAAACGTTTTCTTTGCGGAACATTCCAGTCATCGGCTTGTACTAATCCGATCGCCATATCGGTAGCAGCAGCGCCAATGTGCCTCGCTAAATTACTCATGTATTGTTTAAATTCATCAGCGCATGAACGCAATTCAGATATTAAATGTGGTGCATGTGTATACCAAACGCTACCAATACGTATTGAAACATTTGCTTCAATAATTGGATTGTCCAATTGTGATGAATAATTTGTATTTCGATTTGCTGAAAATCTCAATGCCTCATTTTGATTTAATAATCCGGAAAAATGTTCGAGTGGCACATTCATTGGATCTACCAATGGATCACGACCAACACTTATTATTCTTTGATGTGTCCTACCAATAATTGTTTGATCGAGAACTTGGAGGCCACCCAATGATCCCGATATCGATGTATTTGTTGCTAATGTTGCTTGAATTCGTGCATCTGACATTGTGGCAGTCGCTATTTTTTGTCCAATTAAATGACTTTCTTGCATCACTGCACGTAATAATAAAACATTCAATCGATGAAAATCAAATGATATTTCAGTTCTTGTGGATTTACTTGATTCCGATAATTGGCACACCGTAGAATCTTGTCGGGTAATTTTTCGCACACGTTTTTTCGATGGTAAAACTCTTCTTACAAATCCCATTAATTCAACAATTGTCTCCTGATTAGCTATAATATCTAAATTATTAAATTGAATATTTGCCACACGAATATTTTCCAATGGATTTTCAACAAAAATCAAATCTATAACAATTAATGCCTCATTACCTAGTTCATCAATACCAATGAGTGAATTATTTCTCGGTGAAAATGGATGCTTAACGTCATGTGCCAACGTTGATAATGCACGTGTCAACGCAACGGGTGATGTTAATCGTCTGGATAAACTTGGATCAGGTGATCCAGGTGATACTGGTGATGTAGGCGATGTCGGCTCTGAATCTCTTAAGCTACCTGAAACACTATCCATCCCAACGTGCTTATGACTTGCTACAAGTAATTCAAAATCTGGACCGTATTCTTGCATCGCATCCACCAATAATAAACCGTGAACGGATAATAAAATATTTAAATCCGCAATTCTTTTAGTTAAAACTGCACGCACACCAGATACTTGAAGTTCAGCAACACTACGACCCCTTGATTGTAGTTCAAATGTCATTTTATCAATGATAAATTGTACCATCATGGCGTGTGTCATTGTACGATCTAAATTTTCTTCTTTTTTCGGACTCTCTGGATCATTATTTCCACTTTTACGTTGTGTTACATCTGATGTAGTATCGACAAATGTTGAAAATTGCTGAAACATTGATCGTATCGCTTCAATTTTTTGTTCATTCACATGGACAACTAATCTTGGTAAATTTCCAGAAATAGTTAATGATGGATATTTCGGATCCATTGTCGATACAACACGTCGTTCTATTTGTAATGATATATTAAATCGCTCAAGAACATGAAGCGTTGACATACCCCTTGTTCTTGCGTGCTTCCAATTGTCTTTAACTTTACCAACGATTATTTGTAAATCAAATAGATCTATGCTATACTGATCGTATAATTTTTTATGTAGAGCAGTTTCAGATAGTCCTTGATAATCGGCCAATGAACCATTCTCTTGGCTACCAGGTGGTGTGGAACAAGGTGTTTGAAATCTTTCATCTTCATCATCATCATCATCATCATCATCATCGTCATCATCATTATCATTATTAATATCTGCTATACCATTTTTCATATTCATTTCATTTATATCATCATCGCTATTAGGTGAGCCCGGTCTTAATACAACTTTTTTATCATCAATATTATTTGTTAAATGTAATTTTCCAAAGTCTACAACGATAACGGCTGCATTAGAATTAAGAAAATTTTCAACTAAAAGTATTTGCGGTGCTGAAATATTAAATTGTAAATCCCATGATGAACGATAAACAAAACCACTTTCAAGAATTTGTTCCCAATTTTTAATAAGCCGCCGACGTGTCCTACGTTTCATTGCTTGCAATTGATAATTTGATGAATGTTTATGTGGTTTACTAATAAAATCAATTAGCCATCCAATAGCTGATGGATTATAAACAATATCTAAAGATCTTGTTGTTAAGTGTAATGAATGATCCATAGATGTATGAAATGGTTTTTTTTCATAAATTAATTCGAATAATGGTTGCAATAATGTTTGCGATTGAAGTTTTTCCGATGAACTTCGTAATCGCGATGATGAACCACCACCACCAGCAGCCACTTGAGGCTGTATCAATATAGGAAATAATGAATTTTCAGTTAAATAATCATGTAAATAAAGTGCACCAAGACTAATAGAGAATTTATGAGATCCTGATCTCGGTCTTGATTCATAAATTAAATTAACACGCTCAAATTGTAATTCCATAATAGTTTTTTCTTTATCATCATCATCAACAGAACACAAAGAAATTGCACCATTTGATAATGTAAAATTAAATAAACCAAAAACTGTATCACGTCGTAATAAAGTATTATCATCAATTGTATCAGATAATACATCAAGAAGTTCTCCATCAAATTCTGAAGAATTAGTTTGTGAGCTATTTTGAGGCGCCTTCGAATACCAACCCCACCATTGCGGAAACCATTGAACTAACATTCCACGAGCAGCTGGCACTTGTCCTGCAACACTAGAATCCTGTGATGATTTTGGCGGTCGAACTTTTGCCATTGCCAATTCTCTAAGCACTCGTAATTCATCAAAACTACGTTCATAATCGACTCTATCCTTAATTAATTTAATCTCAGGCGGTAATATTGTCGTAGGTGCATCTAATAATTTTCTAATTGCTTCAACATATATAACATTATCGTGAGCACGTTGAAGCATATCGTTCCATGACATTTTTGGTTTGAGGGCATTTTTACCAAGATGACAACGTGCACCATATTTCCACCATTGTCTTGGTGCTTCCATTATAGATTTTAATGGACGACATCTTCTTTGATGACGACAACGATCAATATCCTCTAATTGTTTTATACATTTGATTATTTGTTCATATTGAACGTCTGTTAATGATAATGGTACTTGATCCAATTGTAAATCAAGAACTATTCTTGGTCGTAAAACAGATCGCAAAGGCTTTTCTGATCTATTACGTTTAATATGAGCACAAGCACTTACAGGCGATAATATATATTTCCATTTTATATTTTTGGATTCACTCATTGCCATTGCTAAATCACCGAGATTTAAACGACCAAACATATCATTGACATTCAAGTGATTCCAATACATGGACAAACCATCAAGTTCCATAAGTTTGAATGATTCATCATCAAAATTCCACGATGTTGAACCTGGTGTCCAACTTGCATCACAACTTTGAACTGTTAAAGCCTTTATTGTAACACCTAATGCTACTCCAATACCATTTGATAATGAAATATCATCTTCATAACGTAAGTGAACATCTTTGATGTTTAACTGTAAATTTTCTATAATATTTGTTACCAATGATGTGCCATAATTTATCCATGAACTGTAGCTAGCAGCATAATAACCAGGATCACGCTCTGTACTAGCTCGCCATCGGGCTTCTAATGCCTCTAATCGACTTTGTTTATAATCTTGAAATACCTGCTCCTCAGCTTCACTGTCGTAATCCTCTAATTTAATTGGTCCAGCAACTAAATAAAGTTGTTCAATTGCAATAATCCAAGATGCTGTTCTAATTTGTCTCACCGGTATTTGTAATCTTACTTTGCCAATAAATCCCGCTTTGATTTCAATTGGCAATCCAATGTGTCTCAGTGCTTCTTTCTTCAATGGTAAATTTTCAAGTTCAACTTCACCTAATCATCAATTACATATAGAAAAAATTAATTAATTAATTAATTGAATAATCTATAAATATACAAATGATTATTTAAATCTGTAAGCTTACCTGACAATAATGCTATACTAAGTTGATCAGTATTTAAATTCTCAACATATTTGCCCAAATAATTATTGAGCACCCAAGCCACTAATCCTTCCAACATGTTCGAAAATGCGTAATAACTTGAAATATTATTGCATCAATCATAGATCCATAAATACATATATGTATTCATATGCCAAATCACATGTACTTGCAATAAATTAATCGACAATGACAATAGTTTTACAATAAATATTTCAAACCAATACATTCATGCCATTGTTATTGACAATAATATCATTCGAAATAATTGTTTTTTTTTTTTTTTT
>JAQQBR010000005.1:5504233-5576223 GCA_030347285.1 Microctonus hyperodae
AAAAAAAAAAGAAAAAAAAAACCAGACATTTAATCATATGATTATGGATTATCTTTGATCAATTTATTTACTTAAAATCAAGTAGTTTATTTACCTAATTCCAATTTCACGTTGGATCTCAGTGTCACTAAGTGCACTCATTATCGCGCCACTTTTAACATTAGCACGACATGCAGCAACGTACCAAGCTGGCATTCCCACCCACAATTCCAGCCATGCCACAATAGTTGGACCATTCCACAATGCAAATGGTGTGCCAGCTTTCATTGCTTCGCCTAATAACTCATGTCTTGATGAGTCCAACATACTGGATAGAACGAAAATGGAGATTATAATAATGAGTTTTATCTCATTATTTGTTTAACATTGGAAACAATAAATTTAATATCAATTATAATTTTCATCAAATCAATACCTCTTTTTTTTTCGTCGATCAAAATCACTTTTTCCACCTAAAGTTCCAGCTACTGGTACAATATCGCCATAATCAGGATCGGTGATTGAAGTACTGCCGCCCATTCCCGGCACATCTCCGGGCATCGCAGTATCTTTACCTTTAATCTAAATTAAAATATGAAAGTAAAGATTAATATTTCTATAATTGAAAACAAATAATGATGAATAAGACTGAAATTATTATTATTACCTTGTCTTTTTTACTGAAAAATCGTCCAAGGCTACTCTTAATTCCTTTTTTCTTCTGTGCAGCGGCAACTGCGGCAGCAGTAGCTGGACTCATATTTCCTTGCATGTGTAAATGTGAACTTGACAATTGACCAATGGGTAGGCCGATGTTGCCCAAATTATTCTTGTGCAAACTGTCCTGGCTACTGTGGCGTGAAGACAATGGTGAAGGTGGGGTCCCAGAATTCAGGGTGCCGTTGTTATGATGCCCATGCCTGCTTGCATGGAGCGCTAATCTAGTTTCTATTTCTACCATCTATCTCATATTTTATTTTTATTCATTCCCGAATTACTCGTTATCCATTTTTTTAATATTTAACTGAATCGTGTTTGTTCAAATTTGTGAATTGAAAAAAGATTATTATTTAATCTCGAATAATTCAATTTTTCATTGTAATCCATTAAATGACTATTAAGATGAAAAAGCTATTCAAGTGTAGATATAATTAAAAAATGTGCAAGAAATAAATATTCCTCTTCTTTTATACTAATTGATTTTAAAAACGATTGTTAAATATTACGAATTCTCCAAAATAATTATCAATTAAATTGCATGCATTAATTAATAAGGCAAATTAACCTGTGAGTAGAGTAACCAGCGCATGAAAATCCACTTTGTCCTGTACGTCTAGTGTGATTTGCATTTAAAGACAAACAAGAGAAATAAATGTCAATAATTTATCAATGAAAATTTTCGAATTGAATGAGCAACCAAAAGTTATAGTTAATTTTATGAAGATAAAAATAAAATATGTAGATTTATTAAATACCTTCTAAGTTCTTCTTGACTGTGTGCTAATGCCTGAACAACTCGTTCCAAACGTAATGACCTTGCAGTTAACGGCGAAGCTGCATCACTGCCACCACTCATTCCACCACTATCCCTTTCGCTCACTGAATGTAACTCCTCGCCTGACAACTGCAACTGTCAAAGACAGAAATCACTGCATTTCTCTTTATTTACAATCTACACACCATGCTTTATATTAATAACATAACTTTAACATATATAAACATAAATAAAGCTTGCATATATTCTCATTTCACACGCAATAATAATTCTCAGCCTTGAATAATAATAGACGACTTGTATTCAAACGTATCAGATTAATTTGCAGCTCGAAATCGTCATAACTGTTGAATAAAAATATAATTTTAATGATTAAAAAGAAAAAGAAAAAGGATAAAGAAGCCACATTTTCAACGAAAAATTAATAAAATATGTTTCGCGAGATGATTCATGTGTGTGCATGTTTAATTTTATATATTTTAATATTTTTGATTTTTTTTTTGTTTTTCATTGTTGAGAGAAACGAACCTGGCTCGCCGGTAGTGATTCGGATAGTTGACCTGGACTAACCAATGAAGCTGCGTACTGATGAAGATGCGCAGGTGACATTGAGGCTGGTGCCTGTAACAGCCCCGGATGTGTATCCGGCATCCGCGATATTCTCACATACGTGTCAACATTCCAAATTTTGATTCAAGTTGATTTCATATACAAGTAATTTTGTTTACGCGAAATTAATATTTTCAACAAAATAATAAAATATAAATAGAAAATTGGATTTGAAGAAATAACGAACATTGAGAATCACGACAAAAAATATAGGGGTAAGATTAATAATCATCACGATTAATGAAAAGAACAATGACATAATGAAAAACAATTATTTTTGGATAGAGCATTCATAAGTTTGGGAAGAAAAAAAATCCACCACCTTCAATTCATTTCTACAATAAAATAATTTCTTACAGTGTGATATTTATGAAGATAATCTCTGTTGGGACTATGATGAGACTTTGGCGTTGATCGTCCACTTAATGGCGGTGATGCACGCTCAAGACTTCGGCCTCTTGTCAAAAGATTCATGTGCTCCAAACTACCAACTCGCGATTCAAGCTCTTCTGCTCTTGCTTCAGTATTCTGTTTCTCCTCTTGAATTAGTCGTATTTCAATATTGATTGCGTCTAATTGTTCTTGAAGCATCATTGCCAATGTTTGTGCGTCCGTATGACCTGTTGGACTAATGACATCTGCAGCCGAACTGAAAAGACTTTCATTATCTCCATCGGCTTCAGCATCGCTCGATACATCAAAGGCTTGTTGAACATTTGCCAAGACGTGGGCTTGCTGTAATTTTTCCCATTCCTGTTCGGCCAATGTACGAGCAACATAGCCCTAAAATAAATCATATAATATTAGACATAAAGATAATTTTCGTATTAATAATTATTTTGAAAAATATTGGAATGAACCTTTGCTGAATCATCATCGATAGTTCGTTTGCCAGGCCTTCGTGGCAATGAATGTGTATCAAAACTACTATGACTTGCACTTCTTGATGATGATGTAGGTTCAGGAACATTGGGCGATAAACTTCTAGTCAATGCATCAGTTTGTTGAATATTAAATGCTATCTCTTGTTGCAACATTTGTCTCTTGACATTATCAATTTCCAATCGAGCTTTGCCCAATTCTTTCATTATTTCACTTTTTTCATTTTGCAAATCTTCTGCTATTTTTCGTGTTTTTTCTAATTCTTGGGTTAAAGCATTTTTCTCTTCAAGTGCGTGCATCCTTTCTTTTAGATGAACCTGTAATCTCTCGTTGGACTCTATATTGAAAAAAAAAACAATAATAACAATAATAATAATAATATTATTATTGAATAATACTAAAAGTTGAACGTGAGATATTTTTCTGATTTTGAAGTATATAATAATTCGTATATTACCAGACAAAAGTTTATCAACAGTACTACTTAAGCGAGTATTATGCTCCTCATTCATTTTGAGCCTTTGATTGAGGCGCATTACTTCTGCATTTTTTTCATCTAATTGGGTTTCCAGCCTTTGAATTCTGTCTTCGGCAGTGCCATGTCGCTCTTGTGCCTGCTTATTCAATATTATAAAATATTTAAACAATATGCATTTATGTGATAAAAATTTAATTGTAAAATATACCCAATCATTTAAAAATATTTTATTAAATAGAATAGTAATTCTAAATAATATCGTGATAAATAATGAGAAAATATTAATTGAGAAATAACAAAATTTAATGAATTATGATAATTAGGATATAAATGAATGGAAATGATAAGAAAACAATAATCAAATTTGATAAATAGAGATGAATATAATTATTGTTGCATAAATTGAAAAATGGTATAATTGAGAAAGTTGAAATAAAATGAATGGAGCAGATATTTTGGATAGTGTGATGATATGATTTCCCTGCGTACCTGGTTGGGCCTCCTCACCTGGGTCAGAGCCTCCATCCTCTGCTTCAATTGTTCTTCCATTTCTGGCAATTTGGAATATTGTGCCAATTTTTGTTCAGCCAATTCTAACTTTTCTTGTATAGCAGCAATTTTTTCTTCTTGCAGCTAAAAATAATAATGTTTAATATTCAAAATCAACTATTAACATTGTTATAATGAATAAAAATGTCGTTAGAGTAGATACCTTAAGCTGCGCCTCTTTATGTTGCAATTCTTGCTCTAATTTTTCATTTAAATCATGAAGGCTTGTCGATTCACGTTGAGCATTTAAATATCTTTTTTCCAAAGTAGCTATTCTTTCTTCTTGGTCCTCTTTTTGAGCAACATTTTCGCGAAGATCTCGTTGCAATTTCGCATTAGATTCTTGTGTTTTCATTAAATCCTTCTGTGCTTTTGATAGAGTTTCTTCTAAATCATTTACGCGACCTCCAAGCTCACCAACTCTACGTTGCCATGTTGCCAATTCTAAATTCTAGAATAAAAAATTTTAAACAATTTCACTTTCAATTCATTAATTTTAAAGTTGCATTATTTTTCAATTGGATTTCTCCTCATTCATAAACAAAATTATCTCTCGTGTTTTTAAGTTTTCGTATTGTCGTGTGAATTCCAAAATTTTTTGAGAAATAAATTTGTGTGTATCATTATAATAAATAGCATAGAAAGAAATAATAATAATAATAATAAGAAAAAAATCTCACAATGCTAAAATATGCTACACGTAAACAACTAAATCATTCCACACATGCTTTAATTTATGTAATAAATTCAATTAAATATTTTTTTCCACTCCGACCGACGTTTTGGTAAATTGTATTATGTATTATCATACCTGCTTTTCAACAGTAGTCTGCAAATTTATTACACAGGTAGCAGAGTCCGAATCATCAGGATTGATACCACCATTGCTCAGTCTACATCCTGTATTGTCTTCAATAGTGTCTAATTTTTCTGTCTCTCGTTGCTCTTGACAAGTTTCCGGCTCACATTGATTCTGCCCGATTACAATTACTATATTCAGAATGTGCTCGCAATATTCGCCACTTCGTCTCTTTTATCCATTACATGTATGCTTTCTTTTTCCGCAATATATTTCATTCATATTTTTTTTCTTACATACAATTATTCAATTATCACCATACTCTCAAATGATAATTATAATTATAATTTTACTTGCCAAAACTATTCATCCATTGACACATTAATTAACATTCAAATTTTAAAATATAATTAAAAACTATTCCAGTCAAGTGGCTTTATGAATGAAAAAAAATAATAAAGTGGAAATACGAAGAAAAAAAAAATATATATATGTACTGAAGAAATGCAAAATTAATCTTTTTGAAAATTAAATAAAATATATTGATTATACTACTAGATATGATTACTAAATATATCCATTGATTTTGGCATGCTACGTGATACATATATAAAATACGGTGCATTGCCCAAACCTTTTTAGACATTCAGGAAAATGCGAAAAATGTGCTTAAAAAATTAAATGAACATGAAATAATGATAAATATTATTATTCTGCTGATGAGTTGTGTCTTTGTGTTTGAATGATTTAAATTGTATTTCTGGTTCAATAAAACAGCTATTTACCTTACTCTGCTGTTGATTATCATCAGGCTGGCCATTTTCCTTAGGTCTATCATCTGATGCTTTCAGCGTATAACCGCTTGTTTTGTACTGCTGAAGCTTAAATAATTTTTTTTTATTAAAAATTCAATGGTATTTTTTATTATTCGATAAAAAAAAAAAACGTATCGTTATACCTCATCTCTTAAACGTTGAAGTTCTTCTTCCAAAGTTGTATTTCGTTCCAATGCAACCCTAAGTCTTTCTCGTACCTTTTAAAACAATGATGAAAAATTTGAATAAAAAATATTTAACAAAAAGTCAAGAGTTTACCAAATGAGAAATAATACAAACACATACCTTTTCGTCGAGTGCTTTGTGATGTTCAAAAAGACTTTTCAGAGCTTTGAGCACTTCGACTTCAGATGATACTCCAGATTGTGCGGCGGCTTGTCTCTTCACCACTGTCATTCGCAGCGATCTTTCATGTCTCGAAACAAGACATTCTAAATGCTCAAGAAGTAGCTGTCGAACGAAAACAAAGACAAAAAAAATATTAATTATAAAATAATTAAATACATCAAACGTATAATTAATTATCGGAAATTAGATAATTCCATAAAAAAAAAAGATAAACTTAATTATTGCGACAGTTCAAAATACATCAAAAATTTCCAATAGAAATATTAAACCAAAAGAGAAAAATAACCGGCCAGTAAGAAAAAAAAAAAGGAACTCAACAAGTATGAATAAATATATAGGTAACTTACTCGAGTGTTGTTACGTTCTGCTTTTAATTCGGAAATTTCCTCTTCACGCTCGAGAATATTTTCTCGTGCAGCGGATAGTTCCTTCGTTAGTTGCGAAAATTCCTATAAAATTACAAGAAAAAAATAAATAAATAAATAAAATAAAATATATAAATAAATGATGAAAAATTTGTAAGAATTTACTATGCCTACAACAAATAATTCTTTTTCTCTTTTTTCATAATCCTCATTTAAAAATAACCGAATAATTTATTCAAATGTCATAATGTCCTCATAATTTTATAACAATATTACGTTATATCTGCATTAATTATCAATTGAAGATATAACAATTGAATTGTTTCTTGTTGAATTCATATTCATAAATAAATAATTTTCCTTTCACTTATTGCATCCCACTGATTTGTAAATAAAACATTCATTTATACATATTGGATATATTTTATATAGGTGTGTACATTTAACATTGAATATTATTCAAATATATAACAACGTAATATTGGTAAGGGGATAAAAATGAAGCGACACCTAATGAAACAGTGATAGATATTGCATACACACAATATGAGCCGGAATTCATATTGTGTCCTCTCATGTGTATAGATTTGTTGCATATAAATAAATCTACAGTGAGAAACATGTTATGGGTGTTATTGAAACCGGCATATAAAAGTATAGATGCATGTATTAGGACGAGGACGTTATAATAGTATTAGTAACAGTAGTAATAGTACTAGTATGTATTAGGTGAGGTTCATTCATGCGCCAGGAGCTGTTGAGTAGGTGGGGTATTGATCGAGCAAACTCTCTCTCACGTACAACCACCAATCGTCTCACTTAACGTCCAATAATCGCGCGCTACTCACAATTTTTTTTTTTTCTTCATCATTAACTATCACAAGAATTCTCATTTTCCAACGGCTTTTTAGTCTTTTTCATTTATCATTCCGACACCTTTAAAGAATTCAAATTGATATTCAAAATAAAAAGAAAGCTACATATTTATCTGATGATAATTTTTAGACATTCAGAAATATATCGCGTGTCACAATCTTTATTGCCCTTCGCACTCCAATTATCATAGTCTCGTGCATAGTTATGTGTATGAAGAAATATTTCGTAATGATCTGATGCTATTGATATCTGATACTTCTTTTATAAATAATTATCCAGCATCTGTGATCCGTAAATAATATGTAATAATTTAAAATTTCTGACGTTTGATTATATCAAGTATTTATCGTTATAATTTATTCGTATATAATTATAATTCATTGTCAAAGTAAATACTTATATATCAATATATTTTCATATTTTCTGTTATAGTTCAACTTGTTAATATTAGAATCAATAAAATCCACTCACCTGCGGAACATTAGCATTTATTTGACGATTAAGTGCGTCTCTTTCTTTCTCCACTTCTTGAAGTCTTGCTTCTGAATCTTGGAGTCGTTCTTGGCTCTCACGCAATGAATCCATGAGCTTGTCACGTTCATCGAGCATGGACACCATGAGTTGTTCAAAATTGGCATCTTCACCAGAGAATTGTGAACTTCTCTGGCTTATACTATCCTCAGCTATTGTTGGCATCACATCACACATCATATTCCACATTTTATTATAATTTATTGGAATGTGCAAACGCACATACACATACACCGAAAAAATAAAAAAAAAATGATGAGTAATTCACGCAATTTTTTATTTTCTTAGAATTAAAATCCAGTTTCTAACTTGTTAAAATTTATTTCATAATTTATTGTTTATTTATTGAAATTTTTGTGTCCTTTTTTTCTTGTTCTCATCAATATATAAATGATTGGACCGTTTTCATTTACTTAATTATTGTGTATACATGTACATGTATGGTAATTGAATTTTCACGATTTCTCAATAATGTTAGCATCGTGAATTTTTCCTTTAAAATTTGTCAAGTCCAACATCCAATCACCCATTTTGAATTTTCTTTTCTTCTTTTTTATCACACCAAATTAATCTTGCTCCAATATCTACTGTTTTCACTAAACTTGTAAATTTTTGTTATTTTTTAATTGTCGATTGAACAAAAAATTATAATTAAACTAAAACAAATAATACGACGTTTCAAGGTGTGTATTATAAAAAACTTTTGTTATCAAATATTAAATATAATTTCACGTAAAATATGGAATATTTTGGAGTGACTTTGGCCGGGTCTTTAATAGTTGCATGATGATGAATTGTCAGCGTCCAAAAGGGGGTTGCAAAAAATATTTTTCTCACCGTACGGTAATTGTATAATCCAACATACAAGTTGAAACGTAGTTAAATGATTGTAGTTAGGGAAAATGAAGGTGATAGAAAGCTGGAGACTACCGGGCACCACCGTCTCAGCAAAAAACACGAAAAAACCGCCGAACAGACACACCTACAAATATAACTACCGCCCAGTCTTCTACACTACTCCATTTCCCATACCGGCGGCCATCTTACGTATTATGACGTAAGGGGTGAGAAAATATACGGAATAATCCGAGTGTAGACGGAATTCAACGAAACTTATCGGAATTTATTATTCAGTGTTTTATATATATATATATGTATATGTATATATATAAAGAGAAAAAAAAAAATATATAAGGGAGTGAAAACAGAATGGCGCGCGCAGTTCGTGCAACAGGCAAACACTCTGGCGGTTTTTTTAAATTCAAGTATAATTTCATTATATATGACCATTTAAATGGATGATAAATTTATATTATAAATTATTCACTTATGTGTATTATCTGTAAGTCTAAGAATCCTATTAATATCATATACATACTTTCATATTTTCAATGTAAAATAATATTCGCATATATTATATACTATTTTTTTCATTTTTTTAAAATTAATCGTTGTAAAATGACACAAGATAAACTTTCAATATTTTTCAATATTAAAAAACAAATATATATATGTATGATTTATTATTATAATTGTAAATAAAATAAATGAGTCCCATTGTCAATTAGATGAATATGTGAGACGTGGAGTGTGCGCAAAGTTCACAAATGTTACTGCAATGATCAATACTTTATGTTTCATCCCTCATTTATCTCACGCTTTCTCTCTCTCACAAGCTATATCTATAGATGTTGGTCCATGAGAGACTGAAGAAGCTGTGAATTTCCTGTGCATTTCACTTATTTTTAAACAGCTGTCCCACCTGAAAAAACGTGAAACAATGGATCTACAAAATCATGTGTGTTATCGCAAACACAAAAGTAAATTAAACTTAATTATATTTTTTTTAAAATTATTCTTCAATCAATTAATAAAAACCTTTTATATTTATTCAAATGTTACAGTATTGGACGAAATGGAAGCTGAAGATACAATTGAGGATATATCAGAATCAGTAGATGATCTTCGTGAACGTTTGTCAAATGTTAAAAGGTTAATGATGGAACAAAGTGGTTATGCGTTAGGTGATCTTCCTACAAAAAAATCACGGGTGCGTTCAGATGTTATAGACGGGAATTTTCTCTCATTTATATTTATGTGCGTATTGACAGTTGTTATTAGTGCCAGTGCCTGGGCATTTTATAATTTATATCGAGCTGTACTAATGAAATTCCCGTCTCATCATACTGAATTATAATTTGTATAATATATACCATCACCACCATCTAAAAAAAATTCAATTTAGAATATTTAAATATTTCATGTGTGATAAAAATGTATTATATTCAAACTTGTATAAATAATGTATTTAAACATACATTTATGTATTAGTGTTTACAATTGTTCTGTAATATTATAAATATATTCAAATATAATATATGAATAAATAAAAAATTTAGGCAATAATATTTGAATTAATTTTTTTAATTGTCATTCACTTTATCGCCGTAGGTGGGAGCCACCACATCTCAATCTTCTTCTTTTCTCTTTTCTTCTTTTTTTTCTTTTCGACTGCAGAGACCTCTATTAATTCAATCACAATTATTATAAGAATTATCGATAAAGTAATTTTTTTAACCAACAGTGTTTCTCAATTCTCATTCGGATTTTCAATTTTAACATTTACACGTGCTCGATTGCATTGTTGAGTTGATCATCCACTCTTCTATATTATTCAGAAATAAAAAATAGAGTGAAGGTTTGTGTAGAAAAGTTAATACAATGGCATCAGTCACAAGAACACTAAAAGGAATATATTATGATCCATTCAAATGGTATAACAAGTATTTTCATTCAATTTTCAATCTGCATCAGTCATTGTGTATATAGTTATACTATAAAAATTGTTACAGGTCATTGGTGAAAAGCATTGGATTATTTGCAATTGGAATTTCAATTGCATTGGAGTGTAAAGGGATAGATGTAATGGCTCCTGTTACAGTATAATCTATTATTCTTTGTGAAATATTATGGTATCAGTTCTGAGATTTTTTTTTTTTTTACGATGCATACAAATTAGTTTTTAATTGAGATTTATGATTTTCTGTGAACTTTGTATGTACGAATAATTGAAGAATATACAAATACATACTTATTGAAGTATATAAAGGTTTCTTTTTTCTTATTAATCACTATAGTCTGTAGTCTGTAGAATAAAGGAGAAATTAATAATTAGACAGTATTCAAAAAGGTGTATTGGACGATATTCAAGTCCTTTTACATTACAAAAAAATTCGGTATGTAATGTCAAAAACAGATTGAGAAACCCTGTACGATGACACGAAAGGAAGTGTAGATAGCACAACATAACCTCCAATCGGGGGCGAGAATTTTAAAAAGAAAAAAAAATACATTATTTGCTGTTTGTTATTCTTTTGTTGTAACAATGTATAATGATTAAAAAATAATAAATGCATTCAAAATAATTATGCAATAATGTCGGAAATTTTTTGGAAAATTGTTTAATAATGGTGTGTCGTAAAATAAATGATAATATTTGGACGTTTTATTAATAGTATGAAGACAGTGATAATGACGATAACAACAGGATTTAATAAAAAATATCACAATTATGGAATATCACAAAGCCATCATCGGAATATTTTATTAGCAATAAGTATATTTACGGCGGCACTTGTTGTCATTGTAATTGCATATCAAATTTTCACATTTAGAAATCTATCTGAGGATACAATTTATGTGCCATTAACTCTTGATGATGTGTCTTTATCACCAATAATTATTTTAAATGATGAATTACCAATAGCAGACAAAACTAATTCATCATGCTCGCATTTTGGTTGTTTCAATATTTATCGATGTGGAATGAAAGGCAACAGACTGTTGGTTTATGTTTATCCACCAAATGAATTTCTTGATTCATCAAAAAAATCAATAACCAGTGGAATGTCTCGGGAATTTTTACAAATTTTGCAAGCCATAATAACCAGTAAATTTTACACCCCAGATCCAAGAGAAGCCTGTATCTTCATTCCTGCAATTGATACTCTAAATCAAAATAGAATAAAAACAATTGGTATATCGCAAGCATTACGAAATTTAGAATTTTGGAATGGTGGTGAAAATCATTTAATGTTTAATATGGTACCAGGAAGTTTTCCCGATTATAATACAAGTTTGGATGTTTCACTTGGTAAAGCCATGATTGCTGGCGCTGGATTTTCAACAATAACGTATAGATATGGATTTGATGTAAGTATTCCAGTGTTCAGTCCGCTAGCAGCAGGTTTACGAACAAAATTGCATGAAAAAAAACCATATTTAATTGTGTCCGCGCAGATAAATATAAATACAGCATTTGAACAAGATTTAATTGATATTCAAGCAGCGTCACCAAAGGATATTTTAATTTTACGATCATGTTCGAATCATAAATCAATGACAAATTCAATACGTTGTGTTGATGAAAAAATGCTAAAATATCCAGATATTCTTCAATCATCAATATTTTGTCTTGTGATACGTGGAGCAAGATTAGGTGCAAGTGTATTAATGGAAGCACTTGCGGCGCGTTGTATTCCAGTAATTATTTCAGATTCAGCAATAATGCCATTTCATAATGTTATTGATTGGAGAAGAGCAGCAATATTTATAAGAGAAGTTGATATTCTTACGACATATTCCACATTAAAGAGTATATCATCAAAAAGAATTGATGAGCTGAGTCAACACGGCACATGGCTATGGAATAAATACTTCAAGTCAATTGAAAAAATAATAAAAACGACATTTGAAATTTTAACAGATCGTGTATTTCCTCAGCTTGCAAGAGACTATAATTACTGGAATATTCCTGCTGCTCCGATCAATTTTCCACCATTATTTCTTCCAATAACAGCACCAAAAACCCATGGATTTACTGCAGTCATTCTAACATACGATCGCTTAGAGCTTTTATATTCCTTAATTAATAAAATAACTCAAGTACCAAGTTTATCAAAAATACTTGTGATTTGGAATAATAAAAAGAAAAATCCACCGTCATCATCAAGATGGCCTAAATTAAATAAACCATTGCAAGTTATTCGCACAAAAGAAAATATACTTTCAAATAGATTTTATCCATATGATGAAATTGAAACTGAAGCAGTTTTGTCAATAGACGATGACATAATTATGTTGACTGCTGATGAATTGGAATTTGCATATGAAGTTTGGCGCGAATTTCCTGACAGAATTGTTGGTTTTCCGTCACGCACTCATGCATGGGATAATGGAACAAATTGTTGGAGATATGAAAGCGAATGGACAAATAGAATTTCTATGGTTTTAACTGGCGCAGCTTTTCATCATAAATATTGGAGTTATCTCTATACAACTGCAATGCCTGGAGGGATAAAAGAATGGGTTGATGAACATATGAATTGTGAAGATATAGCAATGAATTTTTTGGTGGCAAATATAACAGGCAAAGCGCCAATTAAAGTCACACCGAAGAAAAAATTTCGATGCCCCGAATGTACAAATACGGAAATGCTCTCTGCAGACTTGGCTCATATGGCTGAAAGAACACAATGTATTAATCGCTTTAGTAGAATTTATAATACAATGCCATTGAAATCTGTTGAATTTCGTGCAGATCCTGTGCTATTCAAAGATGTTTTCCCAGAGAAACTTAAAAAATTCAATAGCATTGGGAGTTTATAAATTTTTATTACAATATTCACATTTATCATATTTATATAATATAAATTAAAAAATGAAATATAATCATTGTTTCTAAGTACATTTGTATCAATCTTGTATATTTATTTTTAAAATTATTATAATACTAAATATCAGATCTTATTTAAATTTCGTTTTATATTTCTCGCGCGCATCAATGCACACAGCGCGCGAGAGAGAGAAAAACATGTGTATTTATGATGGACTGTTACCTGTTGAGTTATTCAATTAACTCAAAATTTGAACACTAGGGTGCAGGCTATGACATTAACCAAAACTCTTATTTAGAGGGGGTCTCTTCACTCTCTCTTTTCGCTCGGTCAGCAAAGTGAGTACATGTGCTGTACAGAACTGTAATAAATTATTATTTGCAAATTATTCTGGTACTTCTATTATATCTATTCATTCTGATATCTTAATGAAATTAACATCATCTCAATTCACCTTTCGTGTTTTGTAATACACAAATATTTATTCATTGTTTTTTAATTACAGTTTGCAACGTACGTGGAAAAAATACAACAATGGCAAAGTCCAAAAATCACACAAATCACAACCAGAGTGAGCAATAATGAATTATAAATGATTAATTGCAATAATATATTAAAAAACCTTAATTTATTCATGATTATTAACTGCTATATTATCAAATTTTAGGCAGAAAAGCTCACAGAAATGGTATCAAAAAGCCCAAGCGTTATAGGCATGAATCTACTCTTGGTGTAGGTTATCAAGTTTGAAATTTTTTATTTTATTATCGCCATATTGAAATTTTAATTAATCTAAAAAATAATTTAACAGATGGACGCCAAGTTTCTCCGTAATCAGCGATTCGCCAAGAAACATAACCTAAAGCCAAAATTACAAATGAAAAGAGCAGCCGAACGTAAAGCTTCACGTGAATCTAAAAAATAGATTTGTAATATGAATTTTACAATAAAAAAATAAAAAAGAAAACAATTGAAGTTAATATCTGGTTTAATTCAAAACATTCATACAATTAAATATAAAAAAAGTAGAACAAAGTTTCATATATAAGATTTCATTTCATTTTTATCATTCATGATTATAATATAATGGCGGAAAAATTTCGAGTATCATACATGCTTTACCTTGAATATTTATCTACCAAAATATCAATGAGTATTATGAATCTATAAAATATTTCATGATTCTCTGTAGCTATTTATGAATATAAAAAAAAAAGAAATAAATTATTTTATTCCAATCTCCAAGTCTACCAAAAAAAATGAATAACCTTCGCCCTTCGGGTACCTTCGGCTCTTTCATCCTAATTCCTAACCTAACTAATCTAACCACTAAATATATTATATATTTATTTGTAGGGGGAGCAATTGTACAGAAATCTATTTTAACGGTCCAAAACACAAAGATCGTGTGAGTAGTTTGATTTTTGATTAATTATTACGTCTCAATTGTTATTTTATTATAATTAACAATCATGGAGACATCATCACAGAAAACTGCATCACAGGCAATTATTAATCATTATGCAAAACAAGGACTGCATCATGTAGTCCGTACCGGTAATCTATTCGTAATTCATTTCACCAAAGAAATGTTTATTGATAATGGCACTGATAATGTTTATTTCCATCAGTGTCTCAAGGTAATATATTTATTGCAGTTTTGTATCTTTCTTACTCTAATAAATTATATTCTTTCAGACATATATCAATATTCTAAAGCAAAAGCTTTCTCACAATAAGGATGATTATATGGGACTGATGTTCGCTAATACAAAAGAAAGTGATGAAGGTGTTGAAAATATTTGTACTGTTCAAAAATTGGATTGTTGCACCACGAATATGTACACAGAAGTTATGAAACTTTGTAAGTAGGCTAAAAAAAAAAAATTTATTTTTATTTTACATGCAATAAGTCTTCAATCTTTTTTTTTTTTTTTTTTACTATTTTCAGATGATAAAGACATTGATTCTTATAGAAATCAAATTTCCGATACCAATTGCTCAATTGCCAATGTATTGCTACACGCTGCAAGAGCTTATGATGCAGTTACAGCTACAGCATTGACACGTAATGTTGTTATCATAACTTGCGATGATAATCCCGCGCCGAATGACTCTAATGAACGTCATCGTATTCGTCTCAATGCAAAAAATTACAAAGATATTAATATAAAATTAAATATTGTTGGATTAGGTGATGATTGGGACTATGATATTTTTTATAAAGAAATTGAAATGCTGGCAGAAATAACTGCTGGACGAGATTTCAAAAGAATGAATTTGTCGGATTTAGAGGAAGAAATTATCTTTAAATCTCATACTTTGGCATCGTTGGAATTTAGGATAAAAAACAATGCAAAACTTAAAGTTTCAATCCAGGGATTTCTCACACGTCGTCGATACGTAAAAACAAATGCTATTGGCAAGGATACAAATGAACCACTTGATGTTTATTCTTGGTTTTCATATCAACATGAAAATGATGATGAAGAAATAGATATTCAAGACAATAAACCAGAAGATGTAATGAAAAAACAAAGATTCGGAGATAAAGATATTATTTTTACATTTAAGGAAGTCCGATCTTTGCACAATATTAAGCCAGCAGGTATAGATCTTCTTGGTTTTAAACTAATGTTCAAAGCAGAACCTGCATATCAAATACAACCAGTCCTATTTCTTGGATGTCATGCAAAATCCAGTGAGGGTGAATTGAAATTTTTCGCAGCTTTATTGTCAAAAATGGCAAATAAAAATCTCATGGCCGTTTGTGCAGTAACTATGAGACTTAATGGTCTTACGCGTTTGTTCATTATGTGGCCCACATTGGAATTAGGTGGATTCTATTTGTACAGATTGCCATTTAAAGAAAATGTGAGGATTAATTTGTCAAGTATTACAGACAAATATATATTCAATGATGAAGATCATCCTCGTCCGCCCATAAGTGAACAACAATTAGATACTATGAAAGATATTATTGAAAGTTTGCAGATTGAAAATTATCCATTAGATTTTTTAAATACTCGTCTTCAACGACTTTTGAAATCCGTCGAGGCAGTAGCATTAGAATTGCCACCTGTGGAACAATCACAAGACAATACACTACCGGATTTCGATACAATGAGGAATAAATTAAATGATTCGAATTTAATTGAGCGATACAATGATACATTCGAACCAATTGATGAACCTACAAAGCCTGCAGCCGCAAAAGTTCGTAAATTAGATGATGAATATGTGAATAACCTCTTGAGAGATGGAAATTTTAATAAACATACGGCCGTTACACTAAAAAGTATTCTGCGAACATTGGAACTGTCTATATCAGGAAATAAAATTGACTTGATTAATAGGTTAAATGAATACAAAAACAAACATCTTAATGACTAAAAAAAAAAATTTTTTTTTTTCCATATTAAATTTTGCTATTCCGTATATTTATGTAACAAACAAATATGAATAATTTTTATGCTTCATTGATGAAACCAATGTGACCTGATGATACGAATAAGTAATACGGCCCTGAGTGGCATAAAATACATATAGGCATATAGCTATAGTATAACATTATATGAGACATGTGATATTGCATTCAACCTATACAGTTAATTCAATGATTTTGCGTTATGAGTGGTTTGACGTTCTCTAAAATTGTTAATCAAATAGAAAATATCACTTTAAAGTAATAAAATTGTTTATTCATTAAATACATTAATTCTATTGATTTATACGTATATATTTGTTTAATAATAATGGCATTTTAATGAGCATGATTACTTATATGAAAAGATTAGTTATCATCATATAAAAAAAATATATTATTTTATAAGAGATAAATGAACCACATGTAGTATTATAAAAATAAATATGAAACGTGAAGGTGAGGATGATAGCAATGCTGAGTTATCAGGTAAAATATCAATTGAATTGTTTTTCAATTTTATTTCAATCGCGTAATTTTTGGTTATATTATTTTTATATTATATATAATTTATTGTCATTTAATTTTTAGCTGTGATAAGTGCTTTATTGGATGCCTTCAGTGATAAAAATGCAGATGTAATTGAATCTGTAAATGATGCAATCCGAAAAATATCTCATCGTTCACCAGAAATTGTGATCCATGTAGCTATTTATTATTTCGAATTACATCGAAAAATAACAAGTGATCATACAACTGCAATTTTAAAAATTATGATGGAAACATTGAGAGATGAGTCGACACAATTAACCGATGATGTAGCTATATCTGTAGCTGAGTTGGCAGTGAATAAATTGAATGAAAATTCAGAAAAAGAAGCTTCTGAATTATTGGTAGCATTAAGTCGACTGCATTGTAATCATTCAATGGGAGGTCTTTTAAATGAATTCGGGCCAGGAGCTACTCCATCATGTGCAATTATTCGTGCCATGGGATTAGTTGCCTCGTGCAATCCCTTTGGTACAGTTCCATTTATTAAAATGACTATGAGTATTATTTTACCCATGTTAACTCAAGTTCATGAAGAACAGCATAAACATGCATTCTGTTTTGTTCTCGGAAAATTTGCCGAAGCAATAAATGATTATATTATGAATTTAGATGAAGCGCCTGATCCAAAAATAGGAAAGGATTCATTTAGTGATGAGATGATAACTGCATTTGATAATCTCACGAATAATTGGATGAAGCCTAGTAGAAATATTGAATTATCAGAAAGTATTTTAACGGCACTTTGTGCTATATTACCACTTTTACCTGAACCCAGTGGTATTTCACGAATGGGAAAATTAATACCAAATTTATTAAATCTCTGTAAATATCAAACTACACGTTTGCCATCTACGAGAGTTTTAACAATAGTTTTAAATTTTACTGAAAGCGATGAAATTAAGGAATTATTGCGGCCTTACATTGATCAAATACAGCAAACATTATTTGATTTAGTGAGTGTATCACCATTTGAAGATTATCGTGATGCATTTTTAACGCATTATGAGGTTGTCCAATGTTTCCGAGCAATAATTATTTTATTTCCTGAAGATGGTCTTGATCGTATTCTTCAATATCTCAAGTCACCAGCGAATTTAAATCGTGCACGTGCTCTTGTTATTATTCGTCATCTCATTAATACTCTGCCAGTGGAAGAAGAGACAACGCTCCAAAAAATTGCTTTAAGTATCCAAAATGTACTGGGTGATGTGAGTGCACGACAAATTGTTGGACCGATTGTTGCCCTAGTTGCTCATCCAACACTTACACTTTTACCATCGCAACGAATGTCTTTTATTCGTTTTATTATTGTTCAATGTGGAAGAACAAATGATGAGTCTCAAGCATACGAAGAAGCACTTTTTTTACTTGCGACAACAGTCGATGGCGCTGAAAGTTGGCTCTGGCCGTGTTTACTCAAAACTTTACTTGATTCTGCCAGTGGCGAATTGTCAGTTCCACTTTTACGTGCACTATCGGTTCTAGCTGTTAAAATTATTCGTAATGAAAATTGTGGAAATATTCTTAAAGAATTTTCCGGAACAAAAGTATTGGCAAGATGTTTGGAACTATTGGCTGATGAAAAAAATCGTCTCGCTGTTGTGATATTTCTTCGAACGTCAGCACCATTATTTGGTCATCAATTAAAACCCGAATGGGACATGAGACTGTTGACAATATCAAAGATGCTTGAAGAAGATGAAGAACAAAATTTCAATGTAGATGCAAAATTGAATGGACAAAATGAAATTACAAACGAATATTCTGATACAACAGCGCTTGATAAATTGTTGATGTGGGAGGAGTGTATGGTAGAATTCATTGAAAAAAGCGTTGAATTAGAAGGCACCGATTGGGCTACCAAATTGGCCAAAGATCTTATTGGAGAAAACATCACACCTGGTGTTGCTCCATTTCTCGCAGCGGTTACAAATAATTCCGAGCACTTGGAAATGTTGATACATTCAGCTCGAATACACCCGTTCAATGATAAATATTCACGCGCTGTTGGCATTGCGTCTAAAAGACATGTAGAAAAAATAATAAATCTAATGGATGCGGCATGTAGTATTGAAGACACTCGTAAAAATCCTACCAAGCTACTTGGACTAATGAAAGATACAAAGGCAGCAGCAAGCGCTGAAGCGTGTAAAGCCGGATTGTTGCGGTGCTATGGAGAAATTTGTAAGAAGGGTGATATTTCTAAGCTCTTTACACATCTAGAAAAACATATTTTACCTTGGATTGTAAAACAATTGAATGATTGTAAGGAAATAACGGCTAAAGAAGCTTCACTATTTGCATTGGAACAAGTTGGCGCTGCAGTACATCCAAATCGATTAGCAAATTCAATGGGCCTGAAAATGCGCGGAGTTTGTCTTACAACACTATTAACACTTTTACAATTTCCTACAGGATACAAACCACTTCAATTATATCATCCATTATTAAAAGCAATGCTTTCACTGTTAAAAATCCCACCAACGTTGAATTCAGATGAGCGGCAATTACTATTAAGCAGTATTTTGGATAAAGTAATTGGTGCAAGTACAGAAATTGAACTTATTCTTTTGCCAAAATTTATGCGAGCAATAATTAATGATCTTAGCGCAGTGAGCAGTGAAGTAGTTGGTGATTGTGCCGATGCTTTGGCTGAATTGATGGAAATATTAACGCCTTGGATGCAATCAAAATCGTCAGTTGAACGAAAAACTACAATTATTGTTTTATGCACTACTCTTAAATCATATCACAATGCATTAAAATATACATATCCCGGTGGTAAACTACAACCGGGCATATTACTTGGAAGAATACTGTGTTGGTGTGCAGATCCTGATCAGACATTGCGTTCTTATGTTGTTCATGCTGTAGAGTTGGCAGTTGAAGTTAGCGTGCGGCATCGATCCACAGTGACAGATAATAATTTTAATCATGAATTGACTGAATCAAAAAGAACATTAATGAATAATGAATCTCGTGTTATTTACAGAGGTGTAAAAATGTTATCGATTGCCGCATGTGAAAGAATTGCTAATAGTGAAGTTGTAAGTCTCGCCGGAGGACTCATTGAAGGACTATTATATCGCGAAGAAAATGCAATAGCAGCGGGCATTGCTCTAACTCAACTTTTTCAAATAAGAGGCAATGACTTTCAACGTTCTGATTTATACGTGGTTGATAATATTATTGGACAGATGCGACAAATTCAAAATTCAAGTTGTAGACGAATAATTGCCGGCGCAATAAAAACATTGACAATTCATCATCCTGAAGATGTATTCGAGCATCTCCTTCATCAGCCACTTCCACCGGATCGTGGAACTGAAGAATGTTGGAAAGAACTTGGTAGTGAAGAAGAATGTGGCCTTAAATGCCTTGAATTTTTATTGAATCGTTTAGAAAATAATAATATGGTTTGTGAAAATACATCACCTAATCATTCAAATGGAAAACATCCTACAGCCTCACTTCCATCATTAGCGGCGATTGTTGCTCTCCGTCATTTATTGCAATCGTCAAATGGTCAAACGTTAATTGATAAAAATTTAGCAGAATTATTAACTATTTTACTCAAATATATATCTGGTTGGCTTTATGTTGATGCACCAGTATCTGTATTAAGCACTAAATTTGGATTTATTCCAAATCGTGAAGCATGTAAATTGAATCCTTATCACGAAGTCTATTCAGTTTTAACAAATTTACTTACAGTTGTTGATATCAATGTAGCTTCTAGTCTTCTTAATGAAAATTCATTTGACTCTGATGATCAGGCAAATGAAAATCTTATATCCACTGTTCGTTCTGTTGTTCGATGTTTGTTAAATAAAAATGATACAATTGTAAATGTTGCTCAATCATTAGGAAAATTGTCAACAAGTCAAATATCAAATCAAAGAGCTATTGCAATTGCATTTTATGCTGAGCTCATTGGTAAAATTGATTGCGGAAATATTTGGTTAGATGCAATAATTAATACATTACATGAAGCAACCGCAGATTCATCGCCATTGGTAAGGAAACTTGCCATCATGGGTCTTACTCGTATTGCTTATCTCAATTCAAAATATATTGATGAATATTTTGAAAATTGTATGATGGCATTATTAAATGGATTAGAGGAGCCACCAAATTCTAACGGTGGCAGTCAAGTTGTTCTTGAATCACTTCGTGGATTATCAATTTTATTGTCATTGAAAACAGATCGACCCGTAAGTCCACGTGTCGTACTTGCATTAAAACCATTTGTCGATAAAGATAATTGGGAAATGAGATTGGCTGCTATCAGTGCACTTGACGCAATAGCTCGTGGTTGGTTAAAATCAATTGAAGCACCGGACGATGATGTGACTGATCATCTTCTTGGTTGTCTTCCAAGTTTAATAATTAAATTAGAAGATTCAAATATTATGATAAGCAAAATTGCAAGAGAAACACTTTATCATTTTTCTGATTTATTACAATGTGAGCCATTGGCGGGGATAATGCGCAGTCATCTCTCAACTGGGAATCAACTAAAAATTGAAAATTGTTTCAGTGATCTTATTAATTGTTTAATTCAAGAATTACCGCAGAGAGCTGAAGAATTACGCAACGCAGCAGTTCGAGGTTATTCTCGATCAGAAGTGTGCTCAACAAGAGCAACTTCAGTACTGATTTTAGGTTTTTTTGGTCAACCACGTCCTGAAGACGTGCAAAGAATGTTACAATTACTTCGTGACAAAGACAATATTGTTAAGTCTCGTGCAGCAAAAGCACTCGGACTCTGTTTTACTATTTAATTAACATTCTGTTTATAAATTTATAGAAAAAAAAAATTTTTTTTTTATTTAATATGAATTCTTCGAATAAGTATATTGTTATTGTAATTGGTGAATCACAGATTATTATTAATTAAGTATAATATAAATATGATATTTAATATTATTATAATATTCTATTCAGTTGTCCATTTATTCATTTACTGTGAAGCTTTTCAATACAGACACTCAGCTGTTGAAGCCGATGAAGAAGATGACGCATAGTTGTATTTGATTGACCCAATCCTGCGGATTCACCTTCAACACTCTCTTGTCGTTGACCAAGTTCAAAATGTAATCTTGCTAATCGTTCCTGTTGTTCTCTAATTTCCGTCATTTGCTCCATACTACAATCCTTACCTGAAAATTAATTGTTTGAAACAGATGAAAATTCATCAATGTACAAATTAAAAATCAAAATATAAGTGTGATTGATGTCTGTCATCATACCGAATGCTCTAAGATTGCCGCTATGAAAGTCCTCCAGAAGTTGTAAAAGAGCTTGCTCCATTCGACGGACATCAGGCACCTCTGACAAAAACGAATGATGCTTGCAGGGCGCACCAATTGATGCTGTTTAAGGTTCAAGTGCAAATAATATAAAAAAGGAAAAGGCTTCTACATAATGTGAGCTTGATAAAAATAAAATATAACAAATGTAAAATAAAATTCAAATGCGCTGTGGTGAAGCAGGAGACAAAAATACCAGGATAAATAAACAAAAAGTGCCTTTTCTATGATACCTTTGTGTAGTTTATTCATTCTGGGTGGATCTGTTCTTTGTGGCTTTTGTTTGTCCTTCTCATTAAGATAAATGAGTCGCGATTGATTAGCTGCATGACTCGATGATGAATTGAGTGCACGACCTGATACCATAGATCCTTGGCTAGTTGTAGCTTGACCTGAACTTGTTTTACTGATAATTGGTGATATTTGTGTATTGTTGTTATCCCATAAAATTTGTTGCTAAAATTATTTCATAAAATTATTAGAAAATCAGATAATGTGATATAATCAGAAAGAGTATTAAATGAAATTTATACAGATGTATGAGGAGTATGATTGGCTTTTGATGATTTATTGACACGTTTAGATCTTGCAGGAGTTGATGGTGGTGTTGCCTCACCTCCACGAATCAATGACTCTTCACATTCTTCTTCTTGAACAAGTTGCTGCAATTCTCCACATCCTGATTCTTCATTCATTTTTATAATGAGATATTAAAAACAAATATATTGAAGTGAGGTTATCTGAATAAATAAATTTTCTCACCAATTACATATTTTACAATAATATCATGATATATCTTATTGTATTTATTTAATTACTTTATTACCTTTCAATCTTCTGTTTTATAAAACTATCAATGAAAAAAATATATTTTTCTTAAAATGTTCATTGTATATATTTATTAACATACACAAAAATGTTTATGAAAGTAATAACATATCTAATATATATATATGTATGTATGTATGTATGTATGTATGTATGTATGTATGTATGTTTGTTTATTACAATATCTATTGCGGCGGCGCAAGAAAATTGTCCAAAGTAATAATACAATGTGTATGCACTTGTGTCCTTTTACACAAGTATACATTCACTGTGTACATGTGTATATATTATTATTTTTTTTTTTTTCATCTTTGATCACTTCATTTTCTGATGTTTATTGCGTCAAACGTTTTCTCTCTTCTGCTTCAACTCGTACATCAATACACATTCATACGTGCCAAGTACATGTATTTTATGTAAATATATTTGTACTAATGTGTATATGTGTGTAAATATATATACATATATATATTTGAAAACAATTAAAGAAATGTTTATTGTTCTCTCTTCACACTGTCATTTGTAAAATTGGAAATTGCATGATTTTATATATTTTTTTATTAACCATATATTTTTGGTGGCAAATTTATTTTTATAAAATTCAAAATGTCAACCTAGCAAATTAAAATCAAAATTAATGATTACTTTGACAATTAACTTTAACTCACGAGTTATATATAATAGTAAGTTTATTTAAAAATATTTCAATATATTTGGTATTTGTTAATTGTACTATATTTTGCATTGAGTATGATAAATTATTGATAAATGTCAAAAAATATTTTATTATAGTTTATTATATGTATATTGTTATTATTATTAGATTAATTTGATGATCCCATGGATGAGAGAACAGATAGCAGATGCTTGGCATAGCAGAAGAGGCTCAAGGACAACCAAAAAGGGGTCCTTGAGTCTTTCAATGAATAGTGGTGAAATTTCAGATAGAAAGTGTGACGAGACAATAATGTCAATAAATGCATCTACCTCATCAGACACTTTCAGCGTTAATGTCATCAGGTAATTGTATATATAAAAAATAATCAACTTTCAAAGACAGAAAAAATCATTACAGAATTCAAGTGTATTGTGAGTATTTTTTTCTGTTTGAATTTCAGCTTAGAGGGCGAAATAATAGATATCTTAGTAAAACCAGATTATACTATAGAAAAATTGAAAAGCATTGCCACAAAACACTTTTATGGCTCAGATTCATCGAAATTGCCATCAAATTTTCATCTTGTTCATCCAAATAAAATTAAACAATTAGCTGATGAAAACAATTTAATTGATGAAGAAGTAAATGCATCTGATGAATTAATAATGGTAGAAGTACGAACATTAGCACCGAAAGATAATACTATTGAAGAATCACTTCGTGGTCCGAATATTGATGCAGTAATAAGAGCTACTAATCATTTGCCATTACCAAAGCCATCCAAATCACCACCCAGCACTGATTGTCCCGCTGATTTTCAAGCCGAAATACGTAAAATTTTAATAACACTAGTCCAAACATCAGCAAAAATTTTAATGCACAGTACAGAAGGTACTAAAGTATATGATATAATAAAAGATAAATTGGAATTACGATTTAAACCACCAAATGATCCAAAAACTGTTAAATATTTGACGGACATTGGATTCTCAGAGAAAAAGGTCTTGAAAGCTCTTCGTTTACGTAAAATGAATGTATTAGAAGCATTAGAATGGTTACTTGAGCATCAAGATGATCCAGATGATGATGATGAGTTTGAGCGTATTTTTGTTGACGGCGGATTAATACATAACGATGTACCTGGTCCATCTAGTCCGTCAATATCAGTTGGGTGTGGTGCAATTAGAAGAAAAAGCATTAAAGAAACTTGCTTGGAAATGTTTAAAGGAAATGGACGTCAAAGTCCGAAAAAGGAACCAAATTTAGTGAATGTTGTTGCTTTACTTCTTGATAGCTTTTATCAATACAGACGTTTAGAATTTCGACCGAATGCTCGAATTAAAGAATCGTTGATTGAAATGGGATTTGATGAGAAAAATGTAATTGAGACACTAAAAATAACGGGTAATAATCAATCGAATGCATGTGAATGGCTTTTAGGTGCACGACGAAAAAATCTCCAAGATTTAGATGACGGATTGGACGAAGACGAGCCAATTTACTCAGCAATTATGGCTAATCCGCATATACAATTGAGTTTAACTAATCCAAAAATGTTACTTGCTTATTTATCAATATTAGAAACACCATCGTCAACAAGTATATGGATAAATGATCCAGAAGTATCGCCAGTTTTATCTCAAATATTTAAGACTTATCATGCTGAAAAACATGCCATTCACATGAGTCGCTATAGCACCAGTAATGATAGTAGTTAACAATGGTGTTCACGCAATTTTCCAAATATTTTCATACAAATTTATATTTTCACGAAGGCAAATCCATCAAATATTATTTAACGATTCTACATAAATGGAAATAAAGATGTAAATATCTTGTATTTATCTGTATAAAAATTATCATATATGCGTCATAAAAGCTACAAAAAATTCAAGATATCTAATATAATAATCTTCGTCTATAAACTGTATGTTATTTCATAAATAATGATTTGTCTTCATGTACAACATATATACAATAGAAAATTTATTGAAATTGTTAATCCATTTTGAAACACGCCGAATTATGATGTACATATTTATTTCGATATACATAATAATATGTACCAATATCCCAGTGTGTAAATATTTTTTTATATTCTCTCTTCTATCCTTTAATTATAATTAGTCTTTAATGACTGGTGATCACATATGTAAAAAATATTGAATTTATTAAATTACACGGTTTAATTTGCATTATATTATTACTTGCAAATTCTTCACATCAGCTTTGACAAGAGCGCATCATTTTGTAAATTAAAAATTTTTTTTGTAGCGCCATTTTAAATATATATGTATGATGTAGTAGTTAGTTGGTATAGCAGAGTGGTATGTATGCATGTATGTACGTACATATTTTTCATTGTACAACTCATGTATAAAATAACCTAATATTTACCGACCATCAGCATCAATTTCTGTAAAAATATGACTCATTCTAAATTAAGTTGTCAACACTGTGACGCACAAATAATATCCTGACTGTCCTGTAATATAATATACATACTTGATTTAATTTTTTTATTGAAATCATTTTTGACAGAAAAATCAAGTGATTATTTGTTTACGAGCTTTAACATATAAACAATTGTTATCAAATGTTTTTTTATAGTGTGTTTATTTGTACATGAGTATAGCAACCAAAATGACACAGTGTGAATGGTATTATTGAGAACAATTATTATAACATATTTATACATCGTGCACATTACTTTCATCGTGTTCCATAGAAAAAATCATCAAAATGAAGACTTTAATTGATTTTGACGAATGTCTACGAGATACACCGAAATTTCGGTCAGTAAAATTAACACAGTATTTCTCAACCTGACATTCTTCAACCACTTGTTTCAAACATAAAACTATTGAATATACATTTAATAATTATTTATAAATATTTTAAATAATAATGCTATAACAATATCTGTAAGAATATATTAGTCTTCAATTATTTGTTTAGACAATGTAGCATATATTTAATGACATATTTCACTTATTTGCTCCATACTTGAAATAATGAAAGAAGCATTATTTTTCTGGTTTTTATTACAGTTCATGTATTGAAAATGTTGAAGGGAATATGGATCAATTGGAGCAAAAATTGGACAAGGTATTTAATTAAATATCAAATAAAATGAATGATAATAATTTATTTTAAATACAAATAATTTTAATATGAGTATTTATGTTTTAGGTTTTAAAAAATTGTAATTCAATGATTGATGCTGGAAAAATATTCATTGGGCAACAGAGGTATTTACTACACAGCGTAGGATGATGAGTCATTTGAATTTTTGTACTATATTGCAAATGACAGTAATATATCCAAAATATTTATGTATTATTTATAAAGTTTACTAATATTTTTCTTTATTCTCTACCCACTTTTACAGTCAATTTGCCAATAGTTTATGGGAATTAGGACTTTATTTTAATGATGATTCTGAAATAATGGCATATTTGAATAAACTCATTCATGCATTACAAGAAATGAATAAATTCCATTCAATTTTATTAGATCAGGCATCACGAACAATTGTAAAAGACTTGAGTGCATTCGTTAAAAGGTAATACCCTAAAATATTATATTAATATTTATACAGTAAATATTTATTAATAATATTTTATTTAATTAAAAAAAAATTAAATAGCGACATAAAAAAAGTAAAAGAATCTCGTCATTATTTTGAAAAAATATCTGGTGATTTGGATATTGCATTAAATCGCAATTCACAAGTACCAAAATCACGTCCCGGTGAATACGAGGAAACATCAAATATTTTATCAGCCACCCGATCATGTTTCCGTCATACAGCATTGGATTACGTTCATGTATTAACAATGCTACAATCACGTCGGCGTCACGAAATATTGGGATCACTGTTGAGTTATATGCACGCTTGTTTCACATATTATCATCAAGGAAGCGATTTGGCTCAAGATTTAGATCCATTTTTGAAAGATCTTAGTGATGAATTAATTAAAATGCGAGGCGATTCAGTGAAACTTGAGAAAGAAATGGAGAATCGGCATTTATATGTGACAAGTCGGGATTTAATTCCATCAACGATGACAGGCAATGAAAAAATGGCAGGATACTTATTTAAACGTACAAGTAATGCATTCAAAACATGGAATAGAAGATGGTTTTGTTTAAAAGATCATCAATTAGTATATAAAAAACGAACTGGTGATGATGAATATACGATAATGGAAGAAGATTTACGTTTGTGTACGGTAAAGCCCGTTGTTGATTGTGAAAGAAGAAATTGTTTTGAAGTATTAAGCCCAACTAAAAGTCACATGTTACAAGCTGACAGTGAGGAAATGTATTTAGCATGGGTTACTGCAATGCAACAAGCGATTGGTGCAGCAATTCAACGTGGAATGGGCACAACAAATGTCAATACATTACAATTACAATCGAGAGATAGTCGAGGACCAATCAGGCCACCGCCAAAGCCAAAAACTCGTGTTTGGGAACAATTATTGAAAATACCTGGCAATGATTTATGCTGTGATTGTGGAAATCCAAATCCAAAATGGGCGAGTATCAATTTAGGAATAACATTGTGTATTGAATGTTCAGGAGTTCATAGAAGTCTTGGTGTACATCACAGTAAAGTTCGTTCATTGACATTGGATGATTGGGAACCAGAGATACTTAAAGTTATGGCAGAATTGGGTAATAATGTTGTGAATAATGTTTATGAAGCGGTGCCAATATCAACAGAAATGACTAAAGCCACACCTAAATGCAAGAGTAACATTCGCGAAGCATGGATAAGAGCTAAATATGTTGATTTAATGTTTGTTAAACCATTAACCAACATGACATTATCGAGCCAACATACAAGTCGGGATATGATGCATTTTAGAAAGTGGAGTGTAAGAAAATTGCGCCGTAGACCACGTAGTCATGATAAAATTAAAGCATCTAATCGAAAAAAAACTTTATCAGCTGTAAAAGAACAGCCAAATTCAATAGATTCAGGTGATAATTTAAATTTCATAGAAAAAACACACAAATCCGAATGTAATTCAGTGAGTTCAGATGACAGCAGCTCATCAGAAATAAAAAATGAGTCGACCTTATATGATAAAATTCTTATAAATATGCGTCATGATACTGAAATAAAAAATGTTACAAATGAAACAGTAAATGAATCAAATTATTGTAACGACGTAAAAGCAATATCAGAAAATAAAGACACAGGTACAGAAAAAATAGAAGATAATAGTTGCGGATCATCATTTAATTCTGATGTGTTGATGTTTGGTTGCGATTTACCAAAGCCATCAATTGAAGGAACATTGGAGCTCAGTTCAGATCAAGATTCAACTGCTGGGGAAGATGAGGAATTTGCCGACGAAGAAGACATTGAAAATTTACATGCAGATTTATTGCTTTATAAAGCAGCAGCAGCGCATAATCTTCCGATAATGTGTACGGCTTTAGCAGCTGGCGCTGACAAAATGTGGTGTAATGTTAATGATCGTGATAGAACTGCATTACATCAAGCAATTATAAGTGTACGTTGAGATATTATTATTAATTACCAGTAATAAATTTTATTCACCTGTTTATTTTTTTTTTATCCCATAGGGCTCAGTAATGTCATGTGAATATCTCATTTTAAATGGTGCTCGAATAAACTGCCAAGATGCAGAGGGAAAAACTCCTCTTTATTTAGCCACAGAATTAGGTAAGCCAAAAAATATTTGAAACTATCGCACATATTTATTTGTTTACACAAAATATAAATGTTTTTTTATATTTAATTTTTTCAGGGCATACAGCACAAGTATGTTTATTATTAAAGCATCGCGCAGATCAACATATTGAAGATGAAAGCGGAATTAAACCACTGTCAATAGCTGTAAAAGAAGCTAATGCCGATATTGTAACGTTATTAAGATTGGGATTGTTGAATGAAGAGATGAAAGATTCTGAAATCGGTATAACAGGCGATGAAACATTTAATGATGTCGTTCGTGATTTCAGTCAATTAGCATGCTCACACCCAGAAAGATTACATCGTCGTAATGAAAGTAGCGGCAATCCGAATACTTCCGAATGATTATTTATAATTACGATTTATGCCTTGGAAAATAAATATTCTAAAAGTAAAATATGTCCATTATCACTCTGATTATCTGCAATTGTGATAATGGATTGGAATAATTAAAAGAGATGAATATTAGATTGAAGAGCGTGCAGAAAAATAAAGTACAACTCTGAGCTTTACAATTTTGATCGTTTTAACTGTATAATTAAATTATACAAACAATAAGTATCACAGATATTCGAGTAGAATACAGCGTATTGTAGATAATATAGCATAAACATGAATCATCGATAACAATTAGTTCGAGATATAGCGCGTAAATAGCCTTTAAAAAAATTTCAAATATTAAAATATTATTCGATTTTTCCAGTGAATTGCCTTTGTAATATTTCATTTGGATCAACACAATATTACATCACAAAGCTTCAATCATGTCAGCCAATGTAAATAATAATTTGTCAAATTATTGGTAATTGCATTTTTCGATAAAAAAGTTTTGTAATAATATTTTTTGGATAAATATTTTCATTGTTATGTAAATTTAACTTGTTAATATATCCATAAATATATAAGAGGACTGATGCCTCCTATGTTAATTTAAAAAAAATCAATTCAATTATATTTATCTACTGTATATATATATATATATATATATCATTTTTATTGACATATATAAATAACGTTTAATTATATATTCTTCATTATATACACTTGACGTTATTTATACTAATATAAGCTAATATTAATTGACTATAAATTTTTGTCTTGTAAGATTAGAATGCAAAATTATCTGTTAATATATGAAGAACCCAAGATAAAAAAAATTAATATCAACACTTTTATTTTAGTGCCAAGTTAATCTGAAAAGCGATATTGAAAAATTAACATTTTGCATTAGTATTATTTAAACTTATGGTAATTAATTTTATAATCAATTTCTACACTATTAAAATTCATTGTTTTGATATTTTTTTAATCATGGAAAATTACATATGTGAATTATCATTGCATGATTCTAGTGAATAAACAACAGTACTCAATATGAATAAAACATAATTATTATTAAATATATGCATATATACAATATTAAATTATTGAAAAATTGTTGTTGAAACTTTTTACACTAGGAATTACTATCGGAACTCGATGAATCGTAATTCACGAGAGAAATATTTGAGATAGAATTATTATTTGGTATGTTGGACGTTGTTGCTGATATTATATCTCTCTGATTTATTCTTTTCTCTCCATTGCTCAAACTAGTCGATGGTTTGTCTTTTTGAACTACTCGCGAACGAGTAATATTCATTAATTGTTTCAGCGGTGAACTGCTATTTTTTTTTGTATCTGTAATACAGATGAAAAAATAATTTTTAGTTGGATTTACATCAATGATATATATATAATTAAAAATACTCATCACCCTTTTTATGCTGCATCAATATTCGAGCTAATTTAACGTCATCATCATGCTCCTCAACTAAATTTATTTTTATTCCAGAATTTTTCAACATAGGTAAATTTTTTTCTTGCTGTTCGCTCTGTTTTTTCATCTTCAGGGCGAAAAAAAAAAGATTACGTATTTTAATTAGATGCGTTTCTACAAAAATATTTATAATTAAATTTAAAGAATAACATACTCGAAAAGATCGACGCATCGCACAGTTTAATGCATAATCATCTTTCCATTGTGCATTATTTGTAGCGATCAATCGATTTAATGTAGACTCCTGTCCACGAGCTTTTTTTTTATCATCCATACCGTATTCTAATTTATACATTGAATCATCATATAATCTACGTGACAATTCTTTTGTCTCAGGTACAACTTGCTCATTTTCTTTTGGATCCCAACGATTTTCCTGACGTCTTGCACCACTTTCAATGACATATGTTAAATTCTAAAATACGAATAACATTTTAAATAATCATTTATCAAAGATTCCTCATCCTGTAAAATTAAAAAGTGAATTCTGAAAAAAAAAAACTCACAGCTGGATCAGTCTTAATTTCAAAATGATTATTGCATAAATGACATTTCATACGAAATTGATATAATGGTGTACTGTAGTACATTCCAATTTTTTTTTTCTCTGCATTATAACGTACTCCCATACCAATATGATTCCCACATCCATTACACCAAATATTAAATGGCATTTCAAAACGAATTATTAAAATACCCATATGTAATTTTCGGGCACGTTCACGCAATGCATGAGTACCTTTAAATTTATTTAATCCACCAGCACGTGGATCATAATCTGGTGGATAATATAAATTTGTTCCTTTACGTTCTCCCATTGTGCTGAAATTATTGTAAAAAAATAAACCTTATTAATTATTTGATTCAATGTATGGATAAAATCAAATAGGAAAAAATCTATACAAATGCATGTATTATCAAAATAAATATTACCTTCAATTTATTATGAGCTTCCTTGAAATGATTTACTCTTGATTAAAATATTCTTAACCTAACAGTAAAAACTGGGCCAATTTTGATATGGAAAAATATTGTGCTGAACGTTTTGTCAACAATTTCATGAAGAAATAATAATAATAATTTTTCTTCTAAGAAGAGAGAAAAAATAAAAAGAGTGTCTCAAAAAGAGGACAATTTTTCGACTGAAATATCCCTATGTTTCAATCTTTTCAGTAACTTTTACCAATGTACAGTTGCAGACACTGAAAACCACCTCCTCCTCCTACGCGCGCACATATATAATTATATATAATATAAAGAAGAGAGATGATGATAATTCTCATTTAATACCATCAATGCTGGTGTCGAATTGGCTGAATCTTTATATTTTTACATTTATCCATAGTTTTTGATGAACATATGTATAGTGTATTGAATTATAACTTTACATCTAAACATACATTTAATTAGCAAACAAGTCCAAATAATTATTCTGATTGATTATTAATAAATGACTGATCTTATCTATCACATTACCGAATTATCATAGTAAGTAATATAAAAAAAAACTATGTAATTCATATCATTTGTTATAAATATTTAAACAAACATGGATGATGAATTAGAAGACAAAGTACTTTACCAGGTAAAAATATTTATTGCAATTTAAAATAAAAAATTAAATGTAATAAATTCTTACAATTATATGTACACTGACTATTATCAAATAATTAATAATATAAATAATAGATATTATCATACTTATCAATTTTCGTTACATTAATTTGATACGTGTACATTTTCTCCACAGACTTATCTATCATACATGAAGCTGATGTCGAAAATTGCAGTAGGTTTACCCACTGGTTTCCCCACTGGAATTCATACACCTTTCGGTTATTTTTGGCGCATGATGCGCACTTATATTCTTAAACCCGAATTCATTGTTTGTGGTGCTGTTGTAATTATTATAATATTTTATCTACAAGCAGTTGACGTTTGGAGCAGAAGTCTCTTTGAGAAAATACATTACACACTTGGCAAAACGAGTTCTAAAGTAATAAATAATTTATCAATTAATCATTTAATATTTTATAGGCAATGTAGTTAGTTATGATGTATAAGAATTATTTATACTTAATGATTTTATTTCTCATTAGGTATCGAATCTACAATTTTTGGTAAATAATACAGCTAATGCAGAAAAATTCAGTTGGGAGCTCAGAGAAGGCTATGTGGCAGCGTACGCTGTTCAAGGACATCGTGCTCATATGGAAGATCGATTTGTTGTTAATGATGATATAAATAATACAGGTGTATCATTATTTGCAATATTCGATGGACATGGAGGACAGGTTCATGCAAATTTTTATTATATCTATTTGTATTTTTTTTTTTTTTTTATTTAATTCAACAGTCTGAAATGACGTCTAAATTTTTTTTATTCAAGTATATGCTTGACAAGGTCAATCGCCAACTTTTTTCTTATAAAGCTTCATTGGTTTGTAGTTTGCAGCTGATTATGCTCGTGATAAGCTCATACCTAATATCAATAAAAAAGTTATTGAATTGAAAAATATTCTGACTGGCGGATTGCAAAATGATGACAAAGATATGCCAATTGATGATGAAACTTTGTCTGTTAATATTGACACTAAAGTATCGAGTAATTTAAATGAACACAAAAAATCATTTCGAAAAACATTCAGTACATCGCAAACAGATGACTTTATGAAGAATAAAAATATTACTGATCCAGAACTATTAGACAAATTAGATAGCTTAGTGCGACCAATTACCAGAGAGGTAATCAATTTTTTTTATCAAAAAATTATTCAATTATTTTACATAATTTCAATGATTTTGACAAATAATATTATCACTAGGTTAAACCGGGTCGTCCATTAAAAAATCAACCACCAAAAATTGACATCGCCACATATATCGATGGACAAAAAATTAATTATGCTAAATTATTGACTGACGAAGTGTTGGCAGCTGACAGTTTATTAATTGATGCAGCGAAAAAAAATATGGACGTGGCTGGTATATTAAAAAAAAACTGCAATTCATTTATAATTTCAATATTCGACCTCTATAATTAAATTATTTGCTTATCTATAATATTGTATTTATAGGCACGACAGCTTTAATTGCTATTCTAGACGATAATAAATTGATAGTGGCGAATGTTGGTGATTCACGTGGAGTTATGTGCGATAATAAAGGCAATGTCATACCTCTTTCATTTGATCATAAACCTCAGCAGGTAATAACAAAATCTTTTACTTGATCAATATTTAAAATTACATATATGTGATTTAAATGAATATTTTAATGCAGCAACGAGAAAGACAGAGGATAAATAAAGCCGGTGGACTCGTAACTTTCAATGGGGTGTGGCGAGTTGCTGGTATTTTAGCAACTTCTCGCGCACTCGGTGATTATCCGTTGAAAGATAAAAAATTTGTAATTGCCGATCCTGATATATTGACATTTGATCTTGATGATCATGATCCTATGTTTTTAATATTGGCCTCCGATGGTCTTTGGGATACGTTTACAAATGAGGATGCAGTTGCTTTTATCAGAAAACGATTGAATGAACCTTATTATGGTGCTAAAAGTATAACTCTTCAAAGTTATTACAGGTGATTTAAATAGAAAAATAATAAATCAAATTATTATGATTTTTATTTATTTAATATGAAATTATACGCTAATTTAATTTTCAGAGGTTCATTGGATAATATCACTGTGGTTGTCATCAATTTGAAGGATCGAAAATACAGCATATCAACATTACGAAAAAATACATGATGTATTTATTCGTATCATATTGTCAGATAGAACAAAATGAAGTGCACTTGTTTGATTGATATATAAAACATCATTAGATATTTATTTGATAGCTCATCTAGTCAAATTTTTATTGCTAATTAATTATGAGGTAATAGATTATTCAAATAAAACCGACTGTTAATTTTGCTAATAATAATTCTGTGATGATATTGAAAAATGGAAATGAAGAATGTTATTGTAATTTTCTCGATGATGGTTTAATTTTTGTTGTTATACATATTAGTTAATATGCATCTAAAAAGAAAAGAAATTTATTATATAAATATTTGGTATTTCGAAATGTCAATATTTGGCCTAAAATAATATTAAAAGTTTATGGAGAGCAAAAGAAAAAATAAAAAAAGATCAAACACATCCATGATATTTTGCGCAATATTTTTTTACTATAAAAAATATAAATTATTCATTTACAAAATGATAAATGATATATTCAACTCAATTTATGGAAAAAATATACTATTTATAATAGATATGTGTCAATATTGCTTATCAATAAATAGAATTACGAAAAAATTAGTACTCTACACTTTTTATCATATGTTACCAACACATTTGTTTATCTGACATAAACATTTTTAGTGTTTTACGAGTAATCATTCGTATGGTATATATGGGTATTGAGTGAATGTATAATATACATAAAATGTTTTCTTTTTCTTTCAACGCATGGCATTTATAATATTCCGAACACCAATATGTTTCTTTTGCTCGTATATTTTTTTGTTCAGCTAAATTTTTTTCCTGATTTTGTCTTTCATTACTATCTGATGTTAGAAATGTTTCCACAGCTTGATAATAAAACGTCCGCAATATATCTAATCTATGATTACCAATTGAATTACTTACTAATTGCTTTGCATTTTTATTGATGATATATTTTTCCACTTGGTGATTAACTAATAAAAATCTGAAAAAAGTTTTAAATTATACATTAAGTGGAATAAAAATATTTCATCAAGACTGTTATATTTGATAAATTACCCTAATATACTTGGATCCAATGACATATCGGATGGATAACACTGGGGATAACATTGTTCTGCAGTACGTAAAAGATCAATGTGACTGCGCCAATATTGTATTGATAATTTTTCTACTTCAATTAAATCTGGTGTTGGCCCACACAAAGCTAACATCTGAATACCATTAATTAAAGTAACAGAAACTAATCGAAATGCTACCTATAAATAAATATAAATTCATAAAAGAGTAAAACATAAAATAGATATGAAATAAAAGTTGCTATATAATAAAATAATAAAGAATTTACATTGGGACTCATTTTGGGTAGAAATACAGGTAAATCACATGCTGAACAATTACGATCTATTGTAATGGCCATAGTAAGTAATTTGTTTTCAATCGGTGATAATTGCCACCAGCTATTTGTTGCTACAGCTAAACAACCATGAATGAGAATACAACCGTACATGGAATCCAAATATCCCAAAAACATTTCAAGACAAGTCTAAATGTTGGAAAAAAAAAAGAACAAAAACATAAATTACACAATATCTAATAAAAATACATGCAGATAAATGAATAATTATTTCGTCGCGATTCAATATCAACAAAAAAAAAAAATATACTTACTTGCAATAAATTATTATCTGAACATAAAATGCAATTGGTCATTGTTATTAAATCAGTTCCTGTGCCAGTTCTGTCACCAATATCTAAACATTCAAGTAACTTATCGATAATAACATAGCACGAACGCAATTCTTTTTTCAGTCTTTCAATATTCCGTGGATTTTTAATTTCATCAATGCCAACAACTAAAATCATCGCATTAAATACAGCATCAATGAAATTTTCAAGAACTTTTTTTGTTGTTCCCGTTGCGATTGCTATTAACGTTATTGATTCAGCGAAATCTTTCCATACCACTATTGTATCTGGCATTTTTGTATCATTCAATTTGATGTCCTGGGATTTTAAAAACATGTGTATACCACTCATTGATGCCATTTTTGAGAAAGTCATCTAAGAAATATACAAAAAAATTAATCATACATAGCATAAATACAAGTCTATTAATTAATATTTATACTTTATTCATATAAAACCTACTGAACTTCCTTCGCCTTTCTTTCTTGTAAAAATTGGAATGCCTCCAGACGAGGTTAAACACATGATATGAGCAATCATATCAGTTTTATATTATTTATAAAAAAATAATGATGTAAATTCAAAAATTTTTCCAAGATTGAAATATTCATAAATTCATTTTTTCATCATTTAAATTTCAATATTTAATATTCTTGATTAACTAACAAACAGTTAGGCATTTATTCAACATAAATATTTCAACAATAAAAAAAATATGTATGAATACATAAAACTTTTTATTATTATGGTGAGGTTATGTTGAATTTATATGGAATATTGGACATACATACATGTTTATGTATATATATATACATATATGTTACACATATGCAGTATTCAATTACAGTTAATTCAAAACTTGTTTATTGTAAAAAAGTCCTGTGAGGGAAATGCATACGTATCACAATATGTTTTGCAAAATAAGAATATTCGAAAATTAGCAAGAGTGAATATTACAGATATAAATATTGAATGTGGTGTCCTCATCATACAATTATCAATGTGATAAAATTATTATCTTCATAGCTTTATTATACTTGATTTGTTCCATAAATACATTCTTATAACGGATCTTTTACAATTACGGTAGGTATTTTACGTGTATATACATATATCTCTCTATATACATTCTTCCATACAACTCCAACTTTAACATGTTTTTTTTTTCTATTTTCTTTTCAGGATAATTATTATGCAAAACATAAAAGGATGATTATCAATGGCCGATGTAGATTAATTTTAAAGCCTTTATTATGGATCATCTATTTGTCTGTGATTGTATTGTTAGCACGACAAATTATTCATTACACTGACAAATCTTTATTTGATATTACTAATAGTCAACATGAATCGGCTGATGTCAGTGGCTTTTTGTCAGGGAATCAATCGGTTTATAAGAATAAATATCAGAGATGGACGATTGATGAAATTGAACGGTGAGTAAAAATAAAAATATAGCGAAATTTATTCTTAATTTATTTATTGATTTTTAAAGCTATGAAAAATGGATTAATGAGTATGAGAAAGGAGTAGTCAATGAATTGGGAAACAATGGTAAACCGGCAAAGTTATACGGAAGAGATGAATATAAAGCACAAGAGAGTTTAAAAAAAGCAGCAGTTAATATTATTGTCTCCAATAAAATACCATTGAATAGGAAACTTCCAGATATTCGAGATTCTTTATGTAAAAATGTTACATACGAAAGTTCATTACCAACTGCAAGTGTAATTATTATTTTTTACAATGAACCTTGGAGTTTATTGATGAGAACAGTTAGAAGTGTATTGGATCGGACACCGGATAATTATTTAAAAGAAATTATTCTTGTCGATGATCACAGTGATGCATATGAACTACAGAGTATTTTGGATTACTATATTTTTACGAGATTATTGTCAGATAAAGTGAAACTTATAAGACTATCAGAGAGAGTTGGTCTTATTCGTGCCCGATTAAGTGGTGCAAAAAATGCTACTGGAGACGTATTAGTATTTTTAGATGCACACTGTGAAGTTATTGTGCAATGGTTGGAGCCGTTGTTACAACGAATAAAGGAAAAAAATAATTCTGTATTGATGCCGATTATTGATTCCATTTCTGAAGAAACTTTGGAATATATTCATGATAGTGATCCAAGTATTTTTCAAATCGGTGGCTTTACATGGTCAGGTCATTTTACATGGATTGATATTCAAGCAAAAGACAGAGAAAGTCGCAAAACACAAATCTCACCAGTTAAATCACCAACAATGGCTGGTGGGCTTTTTGCAATTGATAGAAATTATTTTTGGGAAATTGGTAGCTATGATGATAAAATGGATGGATGGGGTGGGGAAAATTTAGAAATGTCTTTCAGGGTAAATGTATATTTGTTGAAAATATCAAAAATTATTTTTTTTTTATTTCAAAAAACTAATTTTAGATTGATAAAATTATAGATTTGGCAATGTGGTGGATTACTTGAAATAATTCCTTGTTCACGTGTCGGACATATTTTTCGTAATTTTCATCCTTATCAATTTCCAAATAATAAAGATACACATGGGATTAATACTGCACGCCTTGTACACGTGTGGATGGATGAATATAAACGCCTCTTTTTCTTACATCGTGAAGAATTTGAGCAAAAAAGTGATAAAATAATTGGTGATTTGAGTGAACGTATTAAACTTCGTCAAAAACTAAAATGTAAAAATTTTAAATGGTATTTGGATAATGTTTATCCAGAAAAATTTATACCAGATGAAAATGTATTGGCCTATGGCAGAGTTAAATTGGAAAATAAAAATTTGTGCCTTGACAATTTACAACGTGACGAGGATAAATCATACAATCTTGGACTTTATCCCTGTCATTCAAAATTATTTCCAAGTCAGGTGAGCAATATAAATAGATTCAATAAATCAATGGATAACAAATATATAAATTATAATAATTTTCAGCTATTTTCATTAAGTAATATTGGCGAATTACGTAGAGAGCATACTTGTGCAACAATAAATAAACAAGTTGTTACCGATAAACAACATGTGAATGTTAAAATGACTGAATGCAATAATTTTGACGATGAAAAAGAATGGATTTTGACAGAAAACAAACATATCATTCATGTTGCAACTGGTCTTTGCTTAGATGCAACTGGTGTTGGATCACAAGGTGATGTTTTTGCATCGCCATGTTCCAATTCTCATGAGCAAAATTGGGATTTCGACTTTCTACTTTAAGCATCATTTTAAAATTGAAGACTGTAACAAAAAATACCATATCATTCCAGTGAAAGAAATGCAAAGAGAAAAAGTCAACGAGAAATACATATATTTAAAAAAAAAAAACATTTATTATCTATACAATAAAAATATACGTAAGTTTTTTTTATAATAAAGTGTCTTCTGAGCGAATATATTCACCGATATCAGCCTGGTGAAAAAGAACTGTTGTCATTGGATCCGCATGTTTACAATCTACAGTACTTTTTGCAGCAACACCAAAACCCTATTAGACAAAATTTGTTTTTAAATTAATAAAAAATATAACTAAAAAAATAATTTAATTTGGTAAATATGATCAGAGTAATGATATATGAATATATATTAATATTATTTATTACCAGGGGTATATCGTTCATTGAAAATACAACTACGCCTTGATATTGTGGTGTGCCTTCAGTGATTCGTCCTAAACCTGATTTTGTTACATGATGTCCATATAAAAATTGTTGTTCAGCAGACGGTTTTAACCAAATTTTGAACTAAAATCAAATGAAATTTAAATTATAAAATGATGTATAACATCAATATAATAAATATTGTACTTTTAAAAAATTAATTTAAATGTCAATTACCTGAGCATATGGTGCCAAATAATGAAGTGCTGTTATGTGTAATCGAAATTTACCAGATTTTGTGAATTTACCGAAACATATACCAAAACTCATTAGATGATCTTGTGCAATAGTAGTTGCAAGAGAAAGAATTTTTTCGGACACATAGTAAACACGATCTTTTTTCTCTCTAAAGCAATAAATGCCATCGGGACGATTTACCAGTACTTTAACATTATCACCAATACTAGAAATATGATAATATACAATTAGATCAATTTATAAACAGAATAATAACCACAACAATATTTAAAAAATTTTAAGGTTATACTTACTATTTGACTAATTTTTCAAAAACTAACTTTGTCCTTTCTTCTGATAATCGTCGCATTATGGCACACCCCTAGATTTACGTTAATTTATTCTATTCCTGGTGCAGCACCACAATTTTTTTGATAATAAATAGCGCACGTGTTTAGATATTTGAATCTTGATAGTACCAGAAGAGAGTAAACTCTATTACTCTACTCAGTAGAGCCCTTCTCCTTCTTCTACTCTCCTCTTTTGGAGAGTAAGGGAAATGCGAATCGTTGGGGGAGCGAATTAAAAGAGAAAAAGAGTCTCTGACTGTACTACTATATATCATGCGAATCAAGCGCCTCCAATATGGTGTGCTTCTTGATTGAAGCTCTATATTCTCGTCGTTAAAATTATTTTACTGACAGTGCTGCTACAATATCATTAAATTTTTTTGAAAAGCAATTTGTAATTAAAAAAACAATTTTATACAGAAATTTCTGATGTATTATAGATTAAATATATAAATTGAATTAAACTGAATAAAAATTCATTCTCGAGTACGATCAACAATATGACATTTATGATAACAATTATTTTATATTACATAGTTTATAAAAAATATTTAATGTCATTAATTTAGTAACAAAATTTATTTCTGTAGCCGAATCTGTCTATTCAATAACATACGGGAAATTATTTGAATTTTCTTGTCGTAGTTTTATTGTTGAATATGTATAGACGATTCAGTCTGGACAGTATGATTTGTCGTTATTTTTACATTCTCAATATTATCTGTCATTACTTCTTCTGAATAAACTGTTTCATCTTCCATATTCATAATCACTTCTGGAACTTCGAATGCTTCACCTGGAAGTAATTCATATTCATGTTTATATTTTTGCTCATAATCATTATTTATTTCTGTTTCTCTCTCATGCTGCCATTGTTGATGCTCCAAATTTTCCTCTTCGTCATCATATAAGCCAATTTCGTCAATATATTCATGCTCTGCTATGTTATCAATCTCTTCGTCAATCTCTTGTTGAATGTCTTGTATATGCTCCTGATTTAATTCTTGAATATAATCTTGATTTTCGTTATCTATTTTCTGTTCGTCAAACTCGATAGTCTGTATTACATCATATTGACTATCATATTCATTGTGTTGATCAGTTAAATGATCATCAATGGCCTGGTATTCTTGCTCTAATAGATCATTTTCTGATTTTGGAACTTGCTCGTCTTGATTTTTTGAATTCTCAACATTTCCGTCAGCAACAATCTTTTGAGATCCTGCACCATCACGATTTTCATGTCCTTCTTCATGCCTTTTTTTATCGTCAAAACTTTTGAAACGTTGTTCACATATAATGCATGAATAAGGCTGTTCATTGATGTGAATTCTTTCATGGTTAACTAAAGCACCCATTTGTTTAAATCGGCATTCACAATAACGACACTGAAGCGGTTGGTCATCACCATGTTGATTCTGATGATGATTTAGCAAATGAATCTTTGTTTTTAATCTGGTACCACATATCTCACACATATAAGGCTGCTCTTTCGAATGTGAAATCATGTGAACTTTAAGTCGTGATTGATTTAGAAAACGCTTTGAACACTGAGAACATTTTGTTGTACCTTTTAATCGATTATGAACAGCCATCATATGATATCTTAATCGAATTTTCGACTTGAAATTCAATCCACAATCTAAACATTGAATTATTTTATTTTTTAAGTGGATGTTTTTAATATGTGTTATTAAAATCTTCGCTGTCTTGAATGTTTTATCACAATGAATGCAGGAATGTCTTTCCATATTAACAGAATTTTTCGAATCATCTAGTGTAATTCCCGTTGGCTTTTCATTATGAATGTATAACATATGCCACTCTAAAGATCGCATTGACATCATTAACCTATAACATATATGGCATGTATAATGTTTATCGTTCCTATGTATTTCATTTCGATGACTCACTAGCATTGAATTATTTGGAAATTTTTCCGAGCATATTTGACATGAATAATCTTCAGGTGCACTACTATCAGATTTTTTATGAATATTCATGTGCAAGCGGAGTTCATCATGATGATTGAAGCCTACACCGCAAGTATCGCAAAAATATTGTTGTTGATCTTCATGTAATATTACATGTGGCTTTAAAGTTGATGTATTTTTGAACATTTTATCACAATGAGGACATTGTATCGTGTATGGTTTATTATGAATTCGCTTGTGCTTGGACGATTTGTACGATGAAAGGAGCTTGTCACAAACTGAACTTTTGCGTTCATTATCAGTTGACTGATGATTTCTTATTTGATGATGCCTAAGTGATGATAGATTTTTGAAATCAGCACCACATTCTTCACATAAATAAGTTAGTGATGGTGTATGAAATAATTTTAAATGATTATTTAATTGTTGTTTAAATGCAAATATCTCCGAGCATTCAGGACATTCAAATACATTTTTCCAACTTGTATGTTGAGTTTTTATATGCTGATTTAAAGTGCCTTGATATTTAAATTTGTTACCGCACATGTCACAAATCTGACCAAAAATGGTATCACAATGATTTTGCTCATGTTGTCGTTTTTTTTCCTTTGTATTTAATGTTATATCACAATATCTACATATTAATTTCTTTATACACGTGATTTCATGCGCCTGCTTTGCATCAATATTTGCAAATTCACTACCGCAATCATCACAAAAATAAAATATTTTGTAGTCGTGGCTCTTCAAATGAACTTCAAGTGTATCACGATTGGAAAATATTTGTGGACAATAATCACAGTCAAAAAGATTATCATCACCTAAACTATGCATTGATGGATTTTCATCAATTAAATCTGGTAATTTATTGTACATCGATGCAATATTATGATTTTCATATAATGATATTATATCTTGATCTTTTAATTGAATAATTACGATATCTTTTTGTTTCAGATAATCCGGAACATTTTCTGAATTATTTTCTTTTTCGTTTAATATTCTGGATAATTTTTCGATATTATCTTCTGTATATGAATTATAAAGTTCTTTTTGTAATAAATCTTTTTTCAATTTAATCTCTTCCCATTTTTGCTTGATAATCATCAATTGAGCTAAATATCTTTTAATATCTTCATGTTCACTATCATGTGTTTTACTTTGATCAAGAGTATCATTTTCATTTTCTACTTGAAAGTTATTTTTTATTTCGATATTATTTTTTTCTTCATAAATACAGTTCGTTGATTTTTCTTTTAATAGCGGAAAATTTTCAAACGAATTTTTCTCGGAGTCCGTACTGAAATCAATCGAATCTAAAGTGTAATCATCAAATTCATCTGTTTTACTTGCATTTCTCGCAACGGGAATAGTATCAGAAAGTTCCAATGAAGAATTATTGTCAATCATTTGTTGACGTTTTAAATTTTTTAATGAAGTATTCAAATTAGATACTCGTTTAAGAAGTTGTCTATTATACTGCTGTAATTTTCTTATCTGCTCCTGTTTCGTTGTCAGCATATTGTTCATTATAATTTGATATCCATCATCGTCCGTAGAATAAAAAAGTTTTTTAAAATCACCAACATAGGAAGTTCTTTTCTTTTTTACAGGCGTCTCTGCAAAGGCCTTATCATTTTTAATTACTGTGTGTTCATCTGATTCATCTTCATTTTCAATCTCAATGTTTTGTGGTTGCAATTTCGATGTCGGAAGTTTTCTAGGTGTTGTCCTTGTCATCAAGTGATTTGGAAAATCAAAAATGCTTGGTACAGCATCTTTTTTTAAACGCTTTATTGAACTCCGAGAATTAGTCACATAAGAATCAGGAGTGAAATGTTTTGAACAAATTTTAGTATATTGCGTTGGTTCGAAATTTTCACAACGCATTACTTCAATCCATCGATCTCTCATTATTGAATCTCTTGGAAGTCTATAGAAATATATTTTTATTAAAATGCAATAATAATACTTTGAAAATTCGATTATATGTTATTATACTATTATATTCGATTTCCGCTAATAAGAGGTTATATGGATGTTTTGAAATTTGTTCAATAAAAATAGCAAATACTCACTTATGTAACGATATATTTGAATCGGTTTCTCGTTGTTTTGCACAATTATAAACGCTGCATGCATATACCATATTTATAAAATCGGAAAAATGAATAAATTAACTAAAGAAATTTACGGCAAAAATTTAGAATAAACACACAATTTTCTTATGTTTGACTGTACGTGACGTCACAAGTGTTATGTGATGTTGTTGGCAGCAGCTTCACTTTATTGTGCATCATCAACAAGAGTATATATATGACGTATCTATAAGATTTTCATAGTTTAAGGTTTAAGGCATATATGTAACGAGCTGCGCACGCAATAAGAAGCACAAAATAAAACACACTAGACACCACCACCACCACCACCACCACCACCACACACGATGAATATATACATGTATGATGTATATTGTAGTAAGGATGTATAGTGTGTGTGAGTAATAGATAGTGCGATTATTGAGATCACACACGACACAAAACACACACACACACACACATACACACAACACACACATTGGTTGCCACAGGGGGTTTTACTTTAAAACCTACGGCAATAATTACTTTAAAATATATATATTATTATAAACAGTTGATATATCGTGAGGATACTGGAGAATACTGAAATAAATATCAGTTAGCACAGCTGTATTAGCTGTATACTGATGAAAAATGGCCGGTGTCAGCGACTGGTTCAGCATTGGAAGTACTGTAGCATGTAAAACTTGTTACAACAAAGAAATTGAAGGCGAAGTACTGGCATTTGATCCTCAAACAAAAATGTTAATATTGAGTATCCTTTTTTAAAATTGATTATTCATTTTTATATATAATAATATAACTTGGTGAATTTGTCAGGTGATTGAAGTAAAAATGCATTTTATATTGGATATTCAGTTGACATTAAATATTTTTAATTTTTCTGTTTTATAAATAAATATATGGCATAAACTGTTTTTGTTTTATCTATTAAAATAGTGAATTTATTTTATCTATTATCATGTAATAATAATTTTGATAATTGTATTAATATTTTGTTTACATTGGTTAATTATCAATGATAACTGCCATGTTATTGAACAATTGAGGTTAGGTACAATGAAATCAAAATTATATTGGTTTTTATATGAATGAACGGAATATTGATGAAACGTTATTTCCTTAATAGTATTATTGTCATCGTTCAAAGAATGTCCATCATCGTCCGGTCGAGCCTCTGTTAATGATGTACATATAGTTAATTTATCGCTGGTTTCGGATGTTCAAGTTAAAAGAGAGGTGAGTCCAATGGCAACTGAGCCACCACAAAGTCTCAATTTACAAAGGCTAAATACACGGGTTCGTAATCAAATTGAGGAAAAAAAACGAATGGTAAAGGCTCTGCAGGCCGGAGTATCGCCCGAGGGTCAAAAACTTTTTATTGCAATTGCTAAAACTATACAAGAAATTACATGGTCAGGCCAAAATATTGTGGTATGGGATGATGTTACAATTGTGCCACCATATAAAGTTGATAATGTTCATGGAAACATAGAATCAAAACCCTATCTACACGTTAGAAAAGTGGTAAGTTATATTAATCATTGAGAAACAATTATGCATTTAAAATTTAGAACAATCATTTATATTTAATATGACCATGTACTTAGGTGGAAAAACACATGAAAGATACAGCTGCGGCTGCTGTAGACATACAGCAATCACAATTGCAAAAAGGTAATAGCGCACAGTAATTTTGTGCTAAATTGAATATCATGAAAAAAAATAATAAAAAAAAAATGAATAAACAAAAAACAGAACAATATGAATAAATTGAAACTAGGAATGCTTCAACTGCAGCATAAAAAACAGTGTTTTACATCGGGGATTTTTAATTAATTCAGTTGAACAATGTTGATGTTAATGCTAATTATGGTGATCATGTTATGGTGAATTGGATCGTGATACCCTCAAGTATCATTCAACGATTAGCACACTACATCAAGAGTGAAAATAAAAGGAGAAAACATTATTTTTTATGATTTCATTAAAACAAATTTAATAGATTAGATTAGTTGCTGAATTATGAGTAACAACAATTGGAGTTAATTTGAGATATTAATAAAGTGAGGAATTCTGTAGAGTATAGAAGAATGAATGTTTTTTCTACACAAAACATTTACTAACTGATGTATAATTCAGGTTTTTTTCTCCTAGTTTTTTTTTTTCCATTTCTGTGAACATCTAACAGTCCATGTAGATTAATTTCAACATCAAGAAATATAATAAGATTAAAAGAGAAAATAAAATGATGCCATTATTTTAAATAACACACCAAAGGTTATAATTACAATTTACATCAGAATAAACAGAACAATAAAAAAAAAAATTGAAATTAATTTAGGAATCTATACAAATATCAATTATAAGATAATAAATATAATAATTATTTGGTTATTATTTAATTATGGTTCTCTTCGTCTGCCTCAGTAGTAGCTATGTGACATGAATTCGCATTTTTCACAATCATCGCTAAATCGTGTGTAATTGTTACAATTCTCCCAGCAGCTTTAAATTTTATCGCTGCTTTTTGTTTTTCCATTTTGAGTTTCCACTGAAAAATTATAGTTTTAATTAAGACATAAAGAATTTATAAAAAATTACATGAATTCATATGAAAGGATTGTTTAAATCTGTGTATAATATGTTTTGAAAATATTATTTAACATCAGCGGAGAAAATTAGAACTAACAGTGCATCATCATCCTATCGGGTTCATTTAACTTCGGGTATCTTCGACTTGGCAATAGGAGGAGTGCGTATATTGTCGCATACACAGTACACACACAATACACAAAAGATGTGTATCATGTACTCATAATAAAACATATAAGTACTCCCTCACGATTTCGTTATAAATATGATTAAAAATATTATTTTATACGTCAACATATAATATTAATTTAACAAAATAATATTATTGAAAAGTAATAAAATTTAATCGTCGAATAAGTGAAAAAGAATTAAAGCCAGTGAGAATTTAGTGGCAATACACAAGACGCGCACGAAACATAACCTCCAACAATTTATGATGTAAGTATATTATTTTTTTAATCATTAAGAGCATGCATAATTGTTTATTAATTGAAAATGAATGATTAAACATACTGTTTCATCGCGAGATGGTAAACTTTCGAGATATTGTCTCATATCTGGTTTTTGGGGGTCGGCAATTGCCAAAACTGAAACACAACCGTCGACTGTACCCAAAACAATGCTTTTTCCATCATATGTACTGTCTACAGCACTCAATTCAGCTGGAACTCGATAATTAGCAATAATTTCACAGTCTGAAGTTCTGTGAAAATTATAAAATATAGTTATTGCAAAAATTCTAAAATAAACATTTCATCTTCAAGTAAATAATGATTAGCACAGTAACCTGAATACTCTTATTGTTTTTCTTCCGCTATGATAATATAATACATAATCATCAGTCCTATTAAACATTGAAATAACTGTAAATACTCCCTCAGCAACTTTTGGAATAAATGTCTTAACGGTTGTACCTTTTTTTAGTTCAACCAATTCTAATCCACCTCTATTTAGTAAAAAAATTAATATATTGATGTAATTATTCATATAATATTGATAAATTTAGGAAACAAATTAATTTTTTTACCTGCTTGGCGCATAAACCGTATATTTTCCATCTTTACTAATACTACCACTCCATCTTAATATAGATCTAATAATTTTTTTCTTATTTATATCCATAATACTGGCTTTATCAGATGCAATTATTCCAATCCAATGTGACTTATTCGGCATTGGTACAACATTAATTATATCTTTAAATCCTGGCAATTTTATTGGAATTTTATTGACAATAATTCCAGTTTTTGCATTGTAAGTTAATATAAAATCCCGATTTGATTTTTCTGCAGCTGGTACAACTAAATATAATCCATCTGATGTTGAAACAACCTTTCGGAATGGTGTTCCCATATGAGAACGTACGGGATAATCAAATGTAAATAATTTTTTTCCATCTGAGGAACATAATGAACATAAAATCATAAAAAAAATTTTTTCTTATCAATTAAGTAATAAATATTTATATATTAATATAATATGTACCTGGAATGCTTCGCATTGTTAAATTCGCATTTGTTTTAATGCATTCAACACCAGCTGGATTATTGGGTCTCGATACCGTTATAAATTTCGTAGATTCTGGAAATAATGATAATTGTCTTACGTCCAATTGTTCTTCTTTAAAAATGACTTGTTCAGTCACACGATTCCATATAAGCACATTGCCCGATTCAATGGAGACAATAAATTTACCATCGTGGGTTATTGAAGCATGAGTGACAATTGCACCGAGTGGACTATCCGCCAATTTTGCCATTAATTTACCGGATTGTAAATTCCATACACCAACACAACTGCGTGTAACAGTTACTGCGAGATCACAAGATTCCGCTAAGCAAATATTATCAATTTGCAATTCGTGTCTGTCAATAACGTGAACTTGTTCAAAAATATTATCAATATTCCATACTTTAACGCTTCTATCAATACTTGATGTTATAACACTATTCCAATTGCCAATAGTTAATGCTTCCAATTGAATAATTCTTGCAAAATGTGCGTCTAAAATTTTTAATAATGCTGACGTTTCCAAGCTCCATACATAAAGATTTTTTCTTACACCGGCAACTGCATAATTTTTTTTACCACTCACCATTATAGAATTTGAACAAAGCATTCGTGTATTAATATTTCGTACACCATTTGGTAATGTCAAAACAGCTGGTTCATTTTTATATTCTTTTAATAACCATATGATAAAACCATTACCAGTTGTTGCATGCAATATTTCTTCATCTCTATCAATTTTTAATTGCAATAAATATTCAGTTTTATCATTATAAGCACGAGACATATCAAATTCTCTTTGCCAACAGCGTTGTAATTCATTTACCACATATTTTGTCACTCGATAATCAGTTGCATTTGTACATGCATATAGTGTTTTTTTATCAACTGTCATTGTCATAGCACTGTGAAATTCAAGATGATAAAATATGTCCCCTTCATCATAGCTGTGAATAAGCATTGAAGCATTTTCAAGATTTCCCGACCAAAATATTAATCGATAAACATTTAGGGTTGTATATTCAATATCTGAGAAAATAAAATGATAATATTTGACAATAGTATAAATAGTAAAAATTATTGTTAATATAGCTAGCATTTCTTACGTAAAATATGCCAAAGATTATAATCAACTGGTGTAAGATGACGTGAAACTAAATTTCCTCGTAAATCATAACGACACCATTCATTTTTTCCATAAACTATGACGAATTGATTCATTAAATGAACCCCACAAATTGATTGTTCGTCCGACAATGGATTATTCATAACGATAAATTCACTTGATAGTGTATTTAAAATCACCGTTTGATTATTACTGGTGTATGCTGCTGCGTATCTATTATCAGGACTGAGTACAAGTTGTTGCATTATTCCTTCAATGCCAGGATTAACGTCACGTGTCATATCACTTGTGCTCAAATCCCATGTTATGAAACGGTTTGATATTGAAATAACATAACGATAATCAGATGTTAAACAAAAACCAAATACCGCAAATTGATGTCCTTCAAGTGAGTACTTGAAATAAACAAATGGATTATTTTAGTTAGATGTTTATTTGTGGAGATTTAATATGGTTTTTTTTCTTCAGTTTATACGTACTTTTAAAGGACCACCTGGTGTATGAAGACAATGATAAAGTGGCATTAGAGCACAATCTTTTGGTCCGTCATTGTCGCAAGCACGTAATAACATTCGGACATTGTCATTTCCACCAATTTCTGGTAATAATCTTCCGACTAATTGTGGTGCTAACATATTCGGATGACTGCCCAATATTGCACCACCCAACCGTAATGCATCCGCCACTAACATTAATTCTCTAAAATTATTCAATAAATCCAAGATTAAATTTATATTAAATCCATATTTATATTGTTGAATGACTATAATTAAAAAATTTTATATTGACCTAACTAAATTTGGATTGTCAATGTTGTTACAAGCATCCTCAAAATCTGATAAAACTGCTTGAAGTGGACATGATGAAAGTTTAGCATGCAACCATTGATAATTAAATAATACATTTTCAAATAAATCCTTAAATCTTCGTGCACGCACAAGATGATATGGTAATTCACCAAATTTACGTAAATTGTATCGCATTAAAATTCCATCTTTTGAATAAAATGCCAATGGTTGTTCAGGCACTTTTCTATCCGCGACACCTTCTTTATCCGTTAAATTAAAACGATGACGTTGAATTTCCGTATATTTAAATGGCTTTGGTTTACCACCGCCCCAAATACCAAGATAATAATCCGCAATCATTGAATGAAAGTACATTGCCATATTCATATTTTTAAAATATCTTTCTTTAGCTGCATCACGAAATTGTCTATGATACCAATTTAATACACTGACTCCACCAGCTTCACGTTCACTTAAATAATTCGGTAAATCATTTCTAATTCGTGTCCAAAGCAAAGGCGGTATACGTCTTACTGGTGGTAAATGATATTGATATACATCATCAAGTACTTTATCATCTAATGAAATTAAATCTTCCAATTCAGATTCGGATAATCCTGATTTTGCTGCTGTAATATATGCTAAAGCATGAAAAACTAATATTTTTCCATGTTGCTTTTCAATTCTCTCAAAAAGCATCATTATACTGTCCATTACTGTATTGGCAAGATGAGTATCTGCTGGTTTTGTATAACTTCTCCATCGGCATATTTCAGCAAATACAAGTTTAACGAATATTGGTAATGAACATTTTGATATTGCATTTGCAACTAAACGCCATTGATAATTATTCAAATCTCTATGAGCTGTATTCATCCACATTCTATTCAATCAATAATATATTAAGTATTATTAAATTATTTAGTACAATTAACTAATTATTATTTTTCTATTTTTATATAAATTTATTAATTTATTACTTTATTACATCCATAGCTAATTCTTCGCCGAGCGCTGTAACTTCGATAAAACTTTCTTCCGTGTCAATCATACGTCGTAGAAGATGATAATCTCGTGATATTATTGGATTTGATTCTTCTGCAGCGCAAGAAAGTATCATCTACAATTAATATATGTATTTAAATATCACTATTAATTAATATAAACTATAGAGAGTGATTAAATTCCATTTAAAACCTTGCAATTTGATGGTAATCGAGTGGGTAGCCATGATAATTTATTTCCTTGTATTCCAGTCAATTGATCAACGCTGTCCAAAAATAAAAGAATTGGTTGGCTAACATTAGCGAGTGTTAGTAAATGTTTGAAATGTGCGGTAAGGGGAACTAGATCGTCGGGTATGTCTTCAAATGACAATGCATAATTGTACGAAATCTGTTTAATTAAAAATCAAATATAAGACCCAGTTATGAACAATTCAATATTGGTATTATTCACATTATTTTACCTGTTGACAAATTGAAATAAGAGTTGGAGTAAGTGCACTACTGTCAGGTGTTGTTCCTAAATATCTGATGACATTTATTGGCTTTTTTCCAAGTAGCCATTCACCACTGCTCAATCCTGCGCTTTTTGCAAGCAAAGATGTTTTACCACATCCACCTTCACCATATAAAACCAATGGTTTATCGCTTTCGCCCAAAATGTAATCTTTTATTTTTATAAGTGAATCCTCACGTCCATAAAATACTCTCACAGAATTATTACACGCATGTAAATGCTGAAGAAGCTCCGTTATTATTTGTCCTTGCGCTGAACTATCTTCTTTTCTCATTGCGCGATCCACAAGTTTCACCATATTTCGATAAAAATGGGTTATAAAATGTTGAAGATATTCACTATGAGTTTCCGGATCTAGGCCTTCTCTACCGATCCATTCAACTGTGTATCTGAGTAATGAAAAATAATATCGTAAATGTAAATAAAAAGTTGAAAATTTTCTTTCTATACCTTTGTAAATTTGCATCTTCAATTTTATTTGGTAATCTCTCGTCTCGCAAATCAGCTAATAATCTTGATGCCTCATTATCCAAGCTTCTGTTTGCAATATCAAGAAAAAGACCTGCTTTGCGTAAATTTTGTAGATTTATATTGTTGATATATCGTACATATGCCAGACAGTGATTCTTTGTATTTTTAACGTTTAAAATTCCATTAATCACTTCTCTTTCAGTAACTGTGAATAAAAAAAATTTTATTAAAAAACTATTTTTATTTTTATTTTCAATATCATTACCGGACATGAAATAATTGTGCATCGTTGTTTTGTCGAATTTTCCAGAATTATACAATGACTGTGCGCCCTTGCGAAATAATTTTTGCATTTTCAACATTGTGTCCCACCAAATTGCCTGATCTTCTTGCTGTAGCTTTGGTATTCTCTTTTATGTCATATATTTAAACGAATAAAATCATTTCAATCATTTGTTATTAACTAAATATCATAAAGATAGTAATTAAAATTGTATTAGCATAAAATTTGATTTACCTTATTGTTGAAATTCTTTAAAATTGATGAAATTGGTTGTAGCACACTTGTTGGTGGCACTGCATTGCTGTCCTTTTTATACCATGTGTCTAACACTTCAACGTCCATTCCTTGACTATCCAAATCAGCTCGTAACATTTCCAATTCTGAACTTAGAACGTATGTTGGTATTGGTCGATAGCCATACTTTTGTCCTAGAAATACCTGAAAGCAAATAAATGTTCAATTTTTTCTTTTTCTTCTCATCTTATAATTTTATATATCCATTATTATTTATAAATATTAATATTTACGACGAAATTTGGGCCCATTGATAGCCTTTGACAATTTTCAATTTCTCTCATACAAAGTTCCGTTGTCATGTGATCATCTGTAGCCTCGTCACGAACACCCCATCTCATATCTACCACCTGTCATTTATAAAAATTTAATTTAGATAAAACAATTTACAAAAATATTCAATCAATTTTTTTTTTTTTTTTTCGCTTGCTTGTTACACACCTGAAATTCAAGTCCATGCTTTTCCCGGCAATAATCTTTTAATTTGGGATAACACTGTGCCATCAGAGTGTTTCTTTCCATTGTAGTGTCTAACAATATAATTTCGTTTTAATTTTTATTCAGTGCATTTGTCAATTATTATTCATGTGACTTACCAGTAAATGTTGAACTCGTGAAAATTCGAACGATTTTTGAACTAACCGGTGGCAAACTCTTCAATGATCCAGCAAAAATAGAATCTATCGTTTTTTCTTCCATTTTATTTTGCAAAAGATTTAATATTCAATGTGTAAATTAATTTTCACTCACTGTGATTCACATGTAAATGAATCATTTTATCACATGTTAAAAATGCGCCAATGCGTAAAATTACCTTAAAATAAAATATGGTTGCTAAGGATTAAATTGTTTACCATTGACCTTGACAAATTATTGATTTTATATTGCCCAATTTCTACATTTATTCATATTAAGAATCCACCATCATAGTAATTTAAAAAATAATTTTATTAAAATTTTTGCAGGTAAGACAGAGACCAAGTTAACTGGCCACTTCATGCAAATGGAGCGTTGTATGACGTTAATTTAATGATACATAAGGATAAATAACGCAAAAAGAAAAGAAAAAAATAAGTAAAATGGCACCATCAGATCCTCTGACGCAAATGAATACGTACCGTTCGTACGTAACAATGTTGGCGGATCCGGGCTCGAAAGATGAGCTTAAATTAAAAGCAGCTCAAGAACTATCAGAAAATTTTGAAGTAATAATGTGTTCATCACAATATCCAGCATTTTTGGATCATTTGATGAAAATATTTCTTAAAATTCTACAAGATGGTGAACCTCACTTTATCTCTGAATACAATATTCAACAAGTTCGCAAATTGATACTCGAAATGATCCATCGGTTACCAACAAATGAATATTTACGTGCGTACGTAAAACAAATTCTCAGTCTTATGCTCAAGCTATTAGAAACGGAAAATGAAGAGAATATACTTGTTTGTTTACGAATAATAATTGAACTTCATAAACAATATCGTCCAACGTTTAATCCGGAAATTCAACATTTTCTTCAATTTGTCAAATCAATTTATAGCGAGCTACCAAAAAATTTACCAAAAATATTTGAACCACGACCACAAATACGAGTGAAAGATTTATCAGAAATAAATATCGATGCATTATTAAAAGAAACATTCACCATAACAGCAATACAAAGTGAAAAGAAAGCTGCCGATGGTACAGTTGTCACATACAATCTTATACCTAAAGCTGTATTATCATTAAAAGTACTTCAAGAATTGCCAATTATCGTCGTATTAATGTATCAAATATACAAACAGAATGTACATCAAGATGTATCGGATTTTATTCCATTAATAATGACAACGATAACATTACAACCAAGTTCACAACATCGCGCATCGCCATCATTTAACAAAGAAGTTTTTGTTGATTTCATGGGTGCACAAATAAAAACATTGAGCTTTCTCGCTTATATAATTCGGATATATCAAGATGTTGTTTCACAACATAGTGCAATGATGGTAAAGGGAATGTTGGGATTATTAACATTATGTCCAATGGAAGTGGCACATTTACGTAAAGAATTATTGATTGCAGCGCGTCATATTTTAGCTACTGATTTACGAACAAAATTTGTTCCTCATATGGAACGATTATTTGATGAACAAGTTTTACTTGGTAATGGTTGGACAACTCATGAATCATTGCGACCATTGGCTTACTCAACATTGGCCGATCTTGTTCATCATGTGCGTCAATTATTGCCACTATGTGATTTAGCACGAGCTGTTCATTTATTCAGTAAAAATGTACATGATCAAAGTTTACCAACGACAATTCAAACAATGTCATGTAAACTTTTATTGAATTTAGTTGAATGTATTCGTCAAAGAAGCGATGCAGAAAATAGCAATCAAGGAAGAGAATTATTAATGCGAATGCTCGAAGTATTTGTTCTTAAATTCAAGACAATAACAAAATTACAATTGCCAATATTGTTAAATAAAGCAGCTCGTCCGCCGATCATCGGTAATATTCAAAATAATAGTACAGAAACAATTAAAAATGAAGATCAAAAGCCAATAATTAGTGAAACTATTGAAACAGATAAAGATACGTGTAAATCAAGATTTCCCGTTGCTCCATCGGTCAATTATAATGTTGCAGATTATCGTAGTCTAGTAAAAACACTTGTATGTGGTGTAAAAACAATAACATGGGGTTGTGCAAATTGTAAATCAGGTGATGTTGTACAGTCCAAACAATTTCAACCAAAAGAAACGTTGGTGTTCATTCGATTAGTCAAATGGGCATTACAAGCATTGGATATATATACAATAGGACCATCAACTGTTGGTACAGCGCATTCATTACAACAAAATTATCAACAGCAGCAGCAGCAACAACAACAACAACAACAACAACAAGCACAACAGTATCATCATCATCATCATGGTAATCATCATCAAAATGTGCGTGCGACAGCTCAGCCACAAACTGTTCGTACTAAGGAAGAAAAAGAAGTTTTAGAGCATTTCAGCGGTGTATTCTCTATGATGAATCCACAAACATTTCAAGAAATATTTTCAACAACAATTGATTTTATGGTGGAACGAATTTTTAAAAATTGTGCACTTCAAATTGTTGGTAATTCATTTTTAGCAAATCCCACAACATCGCCAATATTTGCAACTGTACTAGTTGAATATTTATTAGAGCGAATGGATGATATGGGCTCGAATGTTGAACGCAGTAATTTATATCTAAGATTATTTAAACTTGTATTTGGGAGTGTATCATTATTCCCAGCAGAAAATGAACACATGTTGCGACCGCATCTACATCAAATTGTTAATCGATCAATGGAGTTGGCAATGTCAGCAAAAGAACCATACAATTATTTCTTATTATTACGTGCTTTATTTAGATCAATCGGTGGTGGCTCTCATGATTTACTTTATCAGGAATTTCTACCATTGCTTCCAAATTTACTCGAAGGTTTAAATCGATTACAATCAGGTTTGCATAAGCAACATATGAAAGATTTATTTGTTGAATTGTGTCTTACAGTCCCAGTGAGGCTGAGCTCTTTATTGCCGTATTTACCAATGCTCATGGATCCATTAGTATCAGCATTAAATGGAAGTCATACATTGGTTAGTCAAGGATTACGTACATTGGAATTGTGTGTTGATAATTTACAGCCAGATTTTCTTTATGAACATATTCAACCAGTACGTGCCGATTTAATGCAAGCATTATGGCGCACATTACGAAATCCTACTGATCAAGTGGCACATGTAGCGTTTCGTGTTCTTGGAAAATTTGGCGGTGGTAATAGAAAAATGATGATTGAACCGCAAAAACTTGATTATAATGATCGTGATATAAATAATTTACCTGCAATTGTTGCATATTTTCCTGATTGTGGTAAAACAATTGATATACCTATTGAGAATATTATTGATACTGCTTTTCAAGCATTAAAATCAAATGCAACTGATCCATTTTATCGTCGACAATGTTGGGAAGTGATTAATTGTTATTTAGCAGCATCAATTAAATTGGATGACGATCGTGTGACACTTCATAAATTATTTTTACATCCGAGTTTTAAACAGAGTCATATACCGCATCAACAAGAATTACATTATAAATGTCCGGATTTAGTTGCGAGAAAAGTACAACAAACGGCATTAACTGGATTATTTGTTGCAGCAGCAATAAAAGAACTGAGACAATCTGTATTAGGAACAATGGTATCGATAGTGAGACATTATACAATGATTGCAATTGCACAACAAGCGGGACCATTTTGTTTAACAGATAAGCCACTTTGTTCGTATCATGGTCAGGATCCATTGGTGCTTATTGACGCTCTAGCAATTATTATGGGCCATGAAGAAAAGGAATTATGTAAACCCGGACATTTGGCACTTGTATTAATTCTTGAAACTGCAACAAATATTCTCGGTAGTAAAGAACGCGCGTGTCAATTACCATTAATGGAACATCTTGCTGAGAGAATGTGTTCATTATGTTATGAACGAGCGTGGTATGCAAAACTTGGTGGATGCATTGCCATTAAATTTTTATTTGAAAAAATGGCAACAAAGTGGGTGTTGAATCATTTATTTGTTTTTTTAAAAGCCCTCATGTTTGTTATGATGGATTTAACTGGTGAAGTGTCAAATGGTGCAATTGACATGGCAAAAGAAAATTTAGAACAAATGTTACGTGCTTGTGTTAATTCTACGGGACAAGTTGCCAGTCCAGATTTAATTGGGGCACAAAATAAAAGTCTTTATGAAATAACACATGAATTTGTACGACAAGTCACATCTCCCCATACAATTGTACGTGAACAGGCGATGGCTTCCCTCAAATTGCTCGCTAATATTCAAGGTAAAAGTGTCACTGAAGTAATGGAATTACATAAAGAAATATTGGCTGATATGATACCGCCAAAAAAACATTTATTAAGACATCAACCGGCAAATGCACAAATTGGATTAATGGACGGCAATACATTTTGTACAACACTGTCGCCACGATTATTCACAATTGATTTACAAATTATGGAGCATAAGGTATTTTTTCAAGAATTATTGGCACTTTGTGAAGCCGAGGATGCCAGTTTACATAAATTACCGTGCTATAAATCCGTAACAAATTTAATTCCACTACGAAAATCAGCATTACGAGCACTTGCTGCGTGTCACTATATTGTTGCGTGTCGTGAAAAAATTTTTGGCGTTTTATATAAAGTCTTGGAAAAACCAAATGCTGAATTACAACAAACTGCATTTGAATGTATGCAAAAATTCATTGCTGGTTTTCAAATTGATATGGAAGCAGTTCATGCAACAATGCGACCAATGCTATTAACTCTTGGTGATCATCGAAATTTAAGTTTAAATTGTGTTAAACGATTATCATATTTAACCCAATTATTCCCAAGTACATTTAGTATAACTCTGTGCGAACAATTATTACAACATTTAAAAAAATTATTGGAAAATCTCATACAAGCACATAAAGGTGTGTCAAAATCAGGTGAATGTGAACAAAAAATTGCAATTATAATTGGTATATTTCATCAAATACCGGCAGCCTCATCAAAATTCATTGATTTATTATGTCGTCATTTATTACTGGCAGAAAAATCATTGCTTGTCGAAGCATCCAGTCCATTTAGAATACCATTAATGAGATTTTTATTGCGTTATCCCAGTGAAACTTTAAGTTTTTTTTTGCATGATAACAATATCAAAGATCAACAATGGAGCAGATATTTAGAATTTTTGATAAAACACAAAGAGGGTAAACCATTTAGAGATGTATTACACAACAGTTCTACTCGATTAATTACAATGTTATTGGCACATTCACAGACAAATTCGAATTTGAATTTTACTGACAAATGTGAGCTTCAGCATCAAGCAATACGAATTATTTCTGTATTAATTAAATATGATGAACAATGGCTATTGCATCAGAATCAAGTGATTGCTGCGCTTAAACAATTATGGTGTAATGATGAATATCAATTATTACATAAATGCGTTGAAAATGTTGACTTTTGCCGTTGGAAAGAACCAAAATTGATAGTTAAAATATTATTACAATATTTTAGTTATCATCCAAGTGATATTGATTTATTATTTCAACTTTTGCGAGCAACATGCGATCGATTCATACCAGATTTTCAATTTTTACGTGATTTTCTTGAAAATACCGTAGCACAAGAGTACACAGTGGAATGGAAACGCAGCGCTTTCTTTCGTTTTGTTGAACATTTTCCCACTAATAATATGTCACAAGAATTAAAAGCCAAAGTATTGCAGCTTATTATAATTCCTTGTTTTGCAATAAGTTTTGATCGTGGCGAAGGTGTTAAATTAGTTGGCGGTGCACCAATGCCATATCAAGATAATCCAGAGAATGTTGTGTCGGTATTTATCAGTAAAATAATTGATCCAGATAATCCATTTGGTTCGGCTGATTGTGTGAGAATTTCCTTACTTCAATTTTCATGTTTACTCGTTGAACAAGCCTCACAACATATACATGATGTAACGAATAAACGCCAGGGCAATAAATTGCGACGATTAATGACATTTGCATGGCCGTGTTTACTTGGAAAAAATTGCGTTGATCCAGCAACAAGATATCACGGACATTTATTATTAAGTCATATCATTGCTAAATTTGCAATTCATAAGAGAATTGTACTTCAGGTGTTTCACAGTTTATTGAAAGCCCATGCAGTTGAGGCAAGAAGTGTCGTTAGACAAGCACTTGAAATATTAACACCGGCAATGCCAGTTAGAATGGAGGACGGCAACACAATGTTGACGCATTGGACTAAAAAAATAATTGTCGAAGAGGGTCATTCAATGCAACAATTATTTCACATTCTTCAATTAGTTGTCAGGCATTATAAAGTTTATTATCCAGTACGACATCATCTTGTTCAACATATGGTTAATTCAATTCAACGACTTGGATTTAGTCCAACAGCAACAATTGATCATCGACGATTGGCTGTAGAATTGGCTGAGGTTATAATTAAATGGGAATTGCATAGAATTAAAGATGAGGCAATGGAAGCAGGCGGTGATACATCTGGTGTTAATAATCCATTAACAGTTTCTATACCAAATGTTAGTACTAAAAGATCATATGATGAATCAATTTCTACATCAACATTAATACCAACAATGACGACACCTACACAAATTTCAACAATAAACAATGATAGTACAACAACAACCACCACCGCAACAACAATAATAACAACAACAACAACAACAACATCAACAACAATAATTGCCGCACCGACATCGGCAATTACTTCAACATTGTCTTCATCATCGTCATCCTCATCATCTTCATCATCATCATCATCATCATCATCGGCCTCCTCATCGCCATTATTAAAACGACCAGCAACACAAGTTGCAAATGTCCTTAATTCGGGACAAATACTTACAACGCCAAAGGTAGAACCAGGCGCTACTAAACCAATTGAACGTGCACATGCTGATGCCATTCTCAATTTTCTTCTACGTCTCGCTTGTCAAGTTAATGATGCAACAACCACCACAACCACAATGACCACAACTGCAACGACTACAACATCATCAGCAGCATCCACAACTACCACTACTACAACCACAACAACGTCAACAACAGCACAGGGTAATCCCGGTGAACAATTGTCACGACGTTGCGTTGCATTAATGAAAATGGCATTAAAACCCGATGTTTGGCCACAATCTTGTGATTTAAAACTTGCATGGTTGGATAAAGTATTTTTGAGTGTTGATAATGCACAGCCAAATTATGGAAATATTTGTACGGCCATAGAGCTTTTAACTTTTTTACTTGGCGTTATGAAACGGGAACAAATTCTCGCAAGTTTCAAACCCCTTCAGCGTGGACTTGGCGCATGTATTGCATCAAATAATACTAAAGTAATTCGTTTAGTACATGGATTATTGTCACGTTTAATGACAATATTTCCCACGGAACCAACATCATCATCAGTTGCCTCGAAATATGACGAATTGGATACATTATATACAACTGTAGGCAAATTTATATTTGATGGACTGGCTGCATATGAAAAAAATGCATCAGCTACACCAAATACATTATTTGGCACTTTGATGATGCTCAAAGCTGCATGTACCAACAATCAAAGTTATATCGATCGTCTTATAACACCATTTATGCGTGTCCTTCATAGAATGGCAAAAGATCATCTTCATCAAAGTCAAAGCAATGAGTCAAATCCAGTTGGGAGTGAATTGCTAATACTCAGTTTGGATTTAGTAAAAAATCGTGTTGTCGTAATGGGAGTCGAAATGAGAAAATCATTTATTGGATCAATTCTTGTTGGTTTAATTGAAAAAACTCAAGATATAAAGGTGATGAAAGCAATCACAAAAATGTTGGAAGAATGGATGAAAAATAAAAATCCAATTGCAATGAATCAAGCACCTAGTCTTCGGGAAAAATCAATTTTACTTGTAAAAATGATGCAATATGTGGAAAAACGATTTCCAGATGATCTTGAACTCAATGGACAATTTCTTGAGTTAATTAATTATGTTTATCGCGATGAAACGTTAAAATCTTCAGAATTAACGTCAAAATTAGAGCCGGCATTTTTAAGTGGATTACGATGCATTCAGCCGCAAATTCGGGCAAAATTTTTTGAAGTATTTGACGGCTCAATGAGACGAAGACTTTACGATCGTTTACTTTATATTGTTTGTAGTCAAAGTTGGGATGCTATGGGACCACATTATTGGATTAAACAGTGCATTGAATTGTTAATTGTCACGGCATCATCAACAACACATATTGAGCTTGCCAATCAAGATAATTTACTTCCTTCAATAAATTCAATAATTAATATGGCAGACACAGATGATCAAAAATTTTTTCATCTTTATGCATCAGTGAAAGAAGAACCACAGGATATTACTGATACAGAATGTGTCGATGGTGTAAAAGACGATATAATGGACATTGATTTGTCTAATGTTGATACAGCAATTACAATTACTGGTTGCACTGGAAAAACAACATTAACACAATTAATATCTAAACAAGCAGAATTTTTGGAGTATACAAAAAAAATTCGTAGTGAACAATTATTATTGGCGACCGCACAATTATGTCATATGGATACTAACTTAGCGGAAAAAGTATGGTTAGACATTTTTCCACGACTCTGGTCAATTCTTGATGAACATCAACACAATACACTTATTGCGGAAATAGTGCCATTTATCTGTTCAGGTACACATGTTATACAAAAAGATTGTCATCCATCAGCAATAGCGACATTTGTCGAGGCAATATCGCATTGCGATCCTCCGGTACCAGTTAGACCTGCACTCATTAAATATTTGGGCAGATCACACAATTTATGGCATAGAATGACATTAAATCTTGAACGAATGGCATTCGACACGGGTACCAATAATAATTGTATAAATAATAATACCAATAACAATAATGGTAATAACAATACGAGTGGAAGTAGTAGTAATAATGGAAATATTGCAATTAATAGTAGCGGCAGTCATAACAATACCAATAGTAATTACAATAATCCTAATGGTAGTAATAATAATAATAATAATAATAATAATAATTGTGGAAATAATGTTTATAACCAATTTAGAAATAAAAGAGAAGTGGATTGTTATGACTTTGAACCGGATGGTGGAAGCCCATATAGTGAAACGTTAGACTCATTGTCAGACATGTATTCATTACTTTGTGAGGAGGATATGTGGTCGGGATTATGGCAAAAACATGCACATTATAAAGAAACATTGCAAGCAACGGCATTGGAACAGCAAGGACAGTTTGAACAGGCTCAAAGTTCATACGATGTTGCAATGACAAAATTTAAACAGGATTATATTACAACACCAGCGCCATTTAAAATTCAACGTGAAGCAATATTATGGGAGCAGCATTGGATACGTTGTGCAAAGGAATTAAATCAATGGGATTTATTATTGGATTATGGTAGTAAAAAAATTGAAAGGAATCCATTTCTCATTCTTGAAAGTTCATGGAGAATACCAAATTGGAGCATGATGAAAGAAGCATTAACTCAAGTTGAGCATAATTGTCCAAAAGAAATGGCATGGAAGGTGAATCTTTATCGTGGTTTTTTGGCAATTTGTCATAATGAAGATCAAAATTTAAATGCCGTTGAACGTTATGTAGAGCTTGCATCGGGTTTATGTATGCGTGAATGGCGTCGATTACCACACATTGTTAGCCATATACATTTACCATTGTTACAGGCAGCACAACAAATAATGGAACTTCAAGAAGCAATGCAAATACATCAGGGATTAATTCATGCACGATCATCATCGTTACACGATATGAAAGCAATTGTAAAAACATGGCGTAATCGTTTGCCCGTAATTGCTGACGATATTAGTCATTGGTCTGATATTTTTACATGGCGACAGCATCATTATACATTTATATCTAGCCATTATGATGCACAACAGGATCAAACGACAAATCATTCAATGCTCGGCGTTCATGCGTCTGCTCAGGCAATTATACATTTTGGTAAAATAGCACGAAAACACAATCTTACTGGTGTATGCCTCGATTCATTATCACGAATATATACAATTCCAAGTGTGCCAATAGTCGATTGTTTCCAAAAAATACGTCAACAAGTCAAATGTTATTTACAAATGGCGTCGATAACTGGCAATAATGAACTCCAAGAAGGTTTAGAAGTTATTGAATCGACAAATTTAAAATATTTTACCAAGGAAATGACTGCAGAATTTTATGCCCTAAAGGGAATGTTACTTTCACAAATTGGCCGTTCAGACGATGCTAATAAAGCATTTTCAGCTGCCGTACAATTACATGATACATTAGTAAAAGCTTGGGCATTGTGGGGTGATTATTTAGAGCATATATTTACACGTGATTCACGAGAAATATCAATTGGTGTATCGGCAATAACATGCTTTTTGCATGCGTGTAGACATCAAAATGAATCAAAATCACGAAAATATTTGGCAAAAGTATTGTGGTTATTGACATATGATAATGAAAAGAATTCATTACTGGGTGCTATTGATAAGTATGCAGTTGGAGTACCGCCAATCCAATGGCTACCTTGGATTCCGCAATTGTTAATGTGTTTGGTACGCCATGAGAGTAATATAGTACTCAATTTATTGTCGCAAGTTGGACGAATGTTTCCACAAGCCGTATATTTTTCAATTAGAACATTATATTTAACGCTAAAAATTGAACAACGAGAACGATATAAAAGTATGTTATTGAAGGAGTTGGAGAGTAAGGCTGCTGCTGAGAATGCCGCAGCTGAGAATGTCGCAGTTGAGAATGCTACTAACAATACTGCTAATAATACTGTTGACAATACTGCTAACATTACTGTTAATAATACGGTCAACAATATTGTTAACAATCCTGCTAACAATACTACTAGCAGTTCGGCTAGCAATACTGCTAGCAGTACTGCTAGTAGTGATAATGGTAGTGACACCGACTGTAAAGTACCACCAACGAATAGTGGTAAAACTGCTGCTGCATCTGATAGTCCTTCGCAACCAAATAATGAACCTGGGCCAATTCGTGCTACACCACCAATGTGGAGATGCTCAAAGATAATGCATATGCAACGTGATATACATCCAACAATTTTGTCGAGCTTAGAAGGCATTGTCGATCAAATGGTTTGGTTCCGAGAAACATGGTATGAAGAAGTATTAAGACAACTTAGACAAGGATTGGCTAAATGTTATGCAATTGCATTTGAAAATCGTGGCGCTGTTTCCGAAGCAACAATAACACCACATACATTAAATTTTGTGAAAAAACTTGTATCGACATTTGGTATTGGCATTGAAAATATATCATCATCTCAAAATGTAAATAATACATTTGGATCTGCGGCATCAGAATCATTAGCACGTCGTGCACAGGCTACAGTTCAAGATCCTGTATTTCAAAAGATGAAAGGACAATTTACATCAGACTTTGATTTTACCGTACCGGGCGCAGAATTACTTCATAATCTTATTAGTAAATTGAAGAAATGGATTAAAATTCTTGAGGGTAAAACCAAACAATTACCAAAGTCATTTTTGATTGAGGATAAATGTCGTTTTTTAAGTAATTTTAGTTTAAAAACCGCAGAAGTCGAATTGCCTGGGGAATTTTTATTGCCTAAACATTCGCATTATTATGTGAGAATAGCTCGATTTATGCCGCGTGTTGAAGTTGTACAAAGACACAATACTGCAGCAAGAAGATTGAGAATTCGTGGACATAATGGACGATTGTATCCGTATTTGGTTGTAAATGATGCAGGATTAGGTGATGCTCGGCGGGAAGAAAGAGTTCTTCAATTATTACGTATGCTCAATCATTATTTGGCCAAACAAAAAGAGACCTCTCGACGATTTCTTCATTTTACTGTTCCACGAGTAGTCGCTGTATCGCCACAAATGCGATTAGTTGAGGATAATCCTACGTCAATTTCACTTTTAGACATCTACAAGTTGACATGCAATAAAATGGGATTGGAGCACGATGCACCAATATCAAGATATTATGAGAGATTGGCGGCGGTACAAGCGCGTGGCGCACAAGCTAGTCATCAAGTTTTGCGCGACATTCTGAAAGAAGTGCAAACAACCATGGTACCACGGCAAATGCTTAAAGATTGGGCGGTCAAGACATTTCCAGCTGCAACTGATTATTGGACATTCAGAAAAATGTTCACTCTTCAACTGTCCCTTGCTTGTTTCGCTGAATATGTTCTTCATTTGACACGATTAAATCCTGATATGATGTACGTTCATCAAGACTCTGGCCTTATGAATATTGCTTATTTTAAATTTGACGTTGATGATATTTCTGGTGAATTGGACGCCAATAGACCAGTACCATTCAGACTCACGCCAAATATACTTGAATTCCTCACTACAACAGGTGAAAATTTTTTTTCTCTCAAAACATTTCAATATAAATTATTTTCTTTATGATGAAAAAAAAAAAAAAATGATTTTTTTTTCTCTCCTTAGGCGTTACAGGTCCACTCACAGCATCTACTATTGCAACTGCACGATGTCTAGTACAACCATCATTCAAAGTACACACAATATTACGTGCAATTTTGCGGGATGAAGTGATTGCTGATTACAACAGAAAACAAGAGGACACTGACAGAAAGACAGCTGAACCGCCGCCTGATATAAATGGCGAATTATTAATAACAATGGTTACTCGTGCTGTTACTGCCATTATTTCACGTTTGAATTCTCTTGCCAATTTTGATGGAACTGAAAGCAAAGTTAGTACATTGGTGGCGGCAGCCAATAGTCATGATAATCTTTGTCGAATGGATCCATCCTGGCATCCGTGGTTGTGAATGCGATAAATTCATAATATATAATATGCCTTGTCGTTTCATTTCAAACATTATCTTGTATATAAATTATATGATATAATTTTCATTTGTTCAGTAATCAATTTACCGTATTTTTTTATATCTTATGTTTGGACATTATCCACTATCGTTTTTCATCATTATTAATAATTAAATATAAATTTATTAAATAGAAATATAAATATTGTAAGAATCATTAAATAATGGTTTAATTTAAAACACATAAATTTACGTGTACATTTACATTATTACTCTTCAACTCCAGTTAATATCCCATGAATTTTTCCTCATAAAATTCATTCAAAACAGATTATAATAAGCAATATCTCACCATCATCAATTGCTATCAGTAAGATTTACTTATTTCAAGATAAAAATACGTTTAATCACTCCAATAAATTGGAATAACTTTTATTGATATGATAAATCAACTAAATTGACAAAAATTATGCTTTGTAAGTGATAACAAGCACGGAAAAATGACAATTATTTCATGAAATATTGAAAAAAATTTTTTTGTTCTCAAGATATTGTATAATGTAGAATCTTATTCTTGTGGCAATCAGTCTCCCAATCAATTAAATATTTCATAAATGAATATTATTATCGAAAAACAATCAATTATTATTTCCTATAAACATATGAAACCCGCATAGATCAATTTTATACATTCACATATTATTCATTATGAGTTCTATTATTGCCATTTTAAAAATAAAATCATTCATCAGTCATTAATACGAATAACTCTAATAATATCAATGTTTTTCTTTTTATGCACGATTTCATTTATATTGTCATTTGTGAAATCGTTTTTTTTTATACACAATAGACAAAAAATTATAATTTACTCGTTGCAGAAATAGATTGCAAGTGCATATTGGCTCAAAAAATGTTTTGCGGGTAGAAAAATACATTTATACGCATGATATTTTGAATCATAAATTAATGATTCTCGATATATTACTATTATCTTTACCATTGAGATAAATGTTGATGATTAATACATTAAATATATTGGAAAGTACGTATCAAACGTAAAATAACTATTATTCTCATATTTGTTTGGTAGTTATAGTAAGAAATTATGGCAATTTTTATTGGAAAAATTAATGATTTTTCAAACTGATTTTGAGTATAAAAAAAAATTTTTTTCTTTTTGCTCTAAAAATTTGTGTTTCTTAATTTTTTATGAGCGCATGTAATCATATGCATAATTTCGTAATGGTACAAAAGTTTCCTTGATAGATTGAGGTGATGACCAACGTAGAACATAATGCGGTCCGCCAGCTTTATCATTAGTTCCAGACATTCGACTACCACCAAATGGCTGTTGACCAACAACGGAACCCGTAGATTTATCATTAATATAAAAATTACCCGCTGTATATTTTAATTTTTCTAACGCTTCCTTTGCCCAATTTAAATCTTGAGCAAAGATAGCTCCTGTTAAAGCATAAGGTGTCGACGATTCAACCAAATCTATAGTTTCATTTATATTTTTATCTTGATAAACGTAAATCGTAAGAACCGGACCAAATATCTCTTCGGTAATTATTTTGTCTTTAGGATCTTTACTGAGAATAATTGTTGGCTCAATAAAGTAACCACGTGAATCATCGTATTTGCCACCGCCAATTATTTCTAAATTTTCCGACTTTTTCGCATGTTCAATATAACTGACAATTCGCTTAAATGCATTTGCATCAATAACAGCACTTGTAAATACACTAAAATCATCAACTTGTCCAATTTTTAATTCATCACGAATTGATAATAAACCACTTTTAATCTTGGGCCAAAGTGTTTCAGGAACATACATTCTGCTACAAGCTGAACATTTTTGTCCACTGTACTCAAACGCACTACGTATAGTGCCCATGATAACGCTATCTACATCGGCACTCGGGTGGATAAAATGATAATTTTTACCACCACACTCGCCAGTAAGTTTTGGATAATTCCGATAGTTATTGATATTATTTCCAACTTGACGCCACAAATGATTAAATGTTGGTACAGAGCCAGTGAAATTTATTCCTGATAAATATGGAGATGCAGTTATTGTATTGCCAAAATCTGGTCCGTGAGCGGGAATAAAATTAACTACACCCGGAGGTACACCAGCTTCACGACAGATTTTAAATATTGTCCAATTTGATAATATTGCAGTGTCAGAAGGTTTCCAAAGTACTCCATTACCCTATTGAAAATAAATATAAAATAATTTAATAATGTAAAAAATTTATTTTATTTAATTTTAGTAGAATAATTACGATATTATTACCATGAGTGCCGGCGTATAACTGAGATTACCGCCAATCGCCGTGAAATTAAATGGTGAAATGGCAGCAACAAAACCATCCATTCCACGATATCTCATTGAATTGAGTGTTTCATTTGGATCAGTTGATATTGGCTTATATTTCAATGCTTCAGTAACAAAATATGCGTGAATTTTGAAGAAATCAACAAGCTCTGCGGCACTATCAATTTCCGCTTGAATAACCGTTTTAGCTTGACCAAGCATTGTCGAAGCATTGAGCACTTGACGATATTTTCCAGCCATTAAATCTGCTGCTTTTAACCAAATATTAATACGTGTTTCAATTGGCACTTTTTCCCATTCACGTTGACTTTTCACCGCAACATTAATCGCTTTTTGTATTAAATCGGGGCTTGCATGATAGTACTTGGCAATTTTTGAATTGTGATTATGCGGCTAGGAACAAAACATAATAAATGGAGTTTAGAAATTTTATTTATTTTTTAAATAAATAAACATGAATCTCAAATCATGATTTAAATTATTATTTACCATAACTTGATATTTGATATTATTAGTTCGAATTTCTTCATTACCAATAACAATTGGTACATCCTCACATTGGCTGGACATCTCATGGAGCTTTTTTTCTATCTCGGTACGTTCCTTGCTGCCTTTTTTGTAACCAAGTAAGGGCTCGTTTACTAGAGGTATCTGCGGTATATCCACAACTGGAACAACACTTGAGACACATCTTGCTGCGATAGGAGAATAAATTCTGTATAATAAAAAATAAATATGAATATAACAACTTATCATTTATACGCTAATGACCGCATGCAAATAATTATTATTCAATTAGCCAAGAATATTAATCACTTTGTGATACTATTGGAAATTTTTTCAATGTAAACAAAAATATATATGATTATTGCTTATTTAGAATTTCAAGAGCTGATTATCAAGTGTTTTTACTGAGTATATGTAGAAAGAAATGTATGCGGAAGATAAGATATTATCAATAAATATATCGATTTTACGGAACAAGCATGACCTTGTTATCTTCTGATGTAATATAAATAAATGATGTTGGGTGTCTGAGATATTTATGACACACTTTACAATTTTATTTTGAGTCCAGTATGTTGTCATTGAACCAAAATAGATATCCTAATCGACATTTTATTTTTGTATTTTTATTTTTTAAGTAATTATAAAAAAGTAATTGATATTATAATTGATAGAAGATATCTTCATTAATTAAATAACTATAAAATAATTGAACTTTTATCTCATTTTTCTTGTGTCGATTAATTTAAATAATCTGATGAAATTTTTTTTTTTTTTATTTAATAACCTAATGCTAATTGAGTTCATAACCTCTAACTTGTATGATTTTATTTTATATTTTCTAATAATTATTAAAAGTTGAATCAACTATTGTATAATTTTCCTTAATGTTTTCGTCTCCTGAATTTTAAGTCTTTTACAGCTGAGAAATTTATAAAAAAAATCCTAAACATTTAAAAATTATCAATTAATGTAAATAATGTATCAGTAACGTTGTAAAAAAAAATTTCGTTTCAGTTTTTTTTTTTTAAATAAAATTTTATATTTCATTAATAGAATAATTATACTCACTTCTGTGTGTTGCTCACAAACACCTGCCGGCAAATACTCAACATTTTTTATTTTTTTTATTATCAAATTGGTTAATCGTAATAATGTGAAACTGCCACGTCTAAACTCAACGATGCATACGCCTAAATGCGACTCTACGCAAGGAAAATATATCGGTGAATTATTTTGTAAAAATTGACCTCGAATTTCTCTCTTTTTTCAACAGATCTTTTGTCAGTTCTAAAAACGACGGTGGCAACTGAATACATGTATACAGCAAAATACAAACGGATATAAATTTTAAATTAATGCAGATACATAACAGCATACATACAAATGCAGTCAGACATATACTCAAAAAATACACAACATTACATACAAACAAAATAATGTGTATGTATGTATGAGCATGTAATACGTTAAGAGTATATTCAAATCATTATTAATTAAACGACCACATGTACTCACACTCGATGTTTGATACATTACTTCCGTCGAATCTCTTTGTCTGACTATTTTCAACCAATTGGTAATGATTTATTTTTGCTAAAATATATACACATAAGGATTCATCAAATAATTTGTTAAAGGAATTTATATATCAAGTACGAATATTAATATTTATTGAAGCATTAAAATATGTACATACAAGCTGATTGTAATTTTT
>JAQQBR010000005.1:5576323-5603513 GCA_030347285.1 Microctonus hyperodae
TCAATGTAAAGTTTCTATACTTTTTATTGTAATTTTACTTTACCATTCACGGTATGTAAAATAAAAAAGTAATTGTCATTGTAATGTTTATTGAACATAAAAGACGAATGATGAATGGATTGATAAAAAACAAAATGTGGAAAGGCAGTAGATTTTTTAATTTTCTTCTTGTTGCATTTGGAGCTCGCGCAATAATTGAGCGCGTTGTTTTTCCAATTCATCTTCGGAAAGTTCATGATGCTGCTCACCATTTTCGTTAGGAGAAATTTCGCTATGTCCAGATGGTCGACGATGTTTCTCATCACTACGTCGTCTTCTCTCGGGCGAATCTTCAGACGATGGTAAACGTGAACGAGAACGTGAATGGCTACGACCGCGTTTTTTCTTATTTTTCTTTCGTAGCTTAGCTTTTTTACCCTCAGATCCTGAACTCTCTGATTTACTTTGTACACTAAGAGATCTTGAGCCACGACATTTTTTTCTTCCGCCGCCTTTTTCACTAGCTTCAGACTCACTGTGTGATCTCGATCTTGATTTTCTCTTGGGCTTTCTCGTTTTTTTCTTTCTACTTCTTATATGATGATGACTACAACTTTCTTCAAGTTCATGCTGATACTCTTTATATATTCTTATTCTTTCACTTTCAAGTGTAATTGCATTAAATTCTGGCGATTCTTCAATTTTAGCTCTAACATCGTCCCAATTCATTTGATAATCGACTTGAGTATTTTTCAATAGATTTTTAAAACCCATTTCAAGTCTTTTGAATTTTCGCGTTTCTTCTTTGACTCGTTCTTTTTCACGTGCCTCTGCTTTCTCTAATAAAAGATTATACGTTAATTTCACATTACCCGCGTCTAAAGTCGCAGATTTTCTATCTTCACAAACAACTGTTGCAAATTCTTCGAATGTTGTATTAACCTGAACTTCGAAATTTTTATCCTTCAATATTTCGCGTATGATTTTTTTTTCATCGTGGAAACGTGATTTCAAATCTTCAACATAAAATTTAAATAAATCAAGTGGTGTTGATCCGGGTTGACCGAGCATTGCGGAAAATCGTAAATCAGCTGAAAGCATAGGATAGAGTTCTACCCATAATGACATTGATGTTAATTTTCCCTGTTCATGTAATTCATCAAGTAAACTTATAAAACCATCACGGTTTTTTCGCTCTTGTCTTTTTCTTCGTTTTTTATCTTGATCTTTTTCTTCCTCCTCATCTTTTTCCAATTGTCGAATGTGATTCTCAAATACTAACAATGCATCTTCTTTATCCATTTCTAATAAATCTGCATCCTCAGCAAATGACGAATGCTGAAGTAATAATGACTGTGCTTCTTGCCATGTTGTATGATATGTCACATCTGTCATTGTATCTAATACTTGTGCCAATCTTTTAGTATTACGTTTTTTCAATTGTTTCGCTTCTTCTTTCTCACGTTTAGCTAGATTAAATATAACATCCTCATAAATGTCACGACGATCTGCATCACCAACGGCTCGCCAAACATCAGTATTCATATACATCTCTTCACACTTGTAATATTTTGTTGTACTCGTCATTCGTTCATGATTGAGCAAAAATTGCTCAAGATCTTCTTTAGCTTTTTTCAGTCTCAATCGTTCTTGTTCACGTTCCTCTTTGAGTTTTTGAGTTTTATATGCATTAAATGCTTGTTTACGTTCATTTAATTTTTTCATTTGCGGATAACGTAAATCATTTTGTATCATTTTAACTGCTTGTTCCCAAGTAGCATTCGATGGTACATCACGTTCTTTTAATAATTCTTTAAAAGCTTCAATAGCTTCTTTTTTATCTTTAAATTGCATTTTTGGCTCGGGTGTACTTGTACGACTGCCATTCGCCGATCCTTTTGCCGAATTACTATCATCATCGGGCTTCAATGGTGGTGTTGGAATATTTATTGCGGCTAATGTAGCGGCCATAGCTTGTTCAATTGCTGATTTACCACTGCCTGTCGTTTCGCTAGAGGCATTTTGCGATGGTAAATTATTTGTCGATGGAACTGATGACGTGGAAGAATTTAAGGGTGCTGATATTGATGCTGGTAATGAATGCTGCTGTTTCAAAGAAACCGTAGCAATTACAGAATTGGCAGAATTAACATTAGTTGCTGCTGCAGCAACTACAGCAGCTTCTTCTGCAATTATTTTATTTTTCAATTCCTCCAATTCACTTGGTATTGTCCATCTTGATTCCTTAGTCGTTACATTGTGATAATATATTTTGCCATTTTCCGATTTATATTCTTTCCATGGACATTGAGATAGTAACAATTCACATGGGGTTTTTAAATCATCTGGTTTTTCCCATAGCGATTGTTTTGTCGTAATATTGTAATAATATGTACGACCATCCGGAGCTTTATGTTCAGACCAATCGCATTTTTTCTCGGAATTTATTCCGTCATTTGTTGTGCTGATTGTGACTGGTGTTGAATTTGGCGGTGAAGTTGTTTCAGATAATGTTGACTGCATCGTTGAAGACGATGCATTTATTATAGGTGCCCCAACTTGCTGTGGTGCCGCTGTAAATTAATAATAATATTATATTAATAATTGAATATTTTTTTTTTTTTTTAGATAATTATTCCATATAATGCAAATAATAAAAAGTCACACCAATTACACCGGGAGGTGCATCAGACGGCGGTGCACCCGTGCCAATTGGAAAACCAAATCCTGGTGGAGGAATAGAAAACTGTGGTGGGACAATATTCGGTGGTGCTGTGGCTAGCCCTGGATGTGGTGGTGGAATAAATGATGTTGCCGGCATCATTGGCGGTACAAATGCAGCTGGTGGTATATTTGGTGCGGTTGGAGGAAATCCTGGCAATGCCGGTGATTGAATACTGTCATTTGATGCCTAAAAATTACCGTTCAATGTGTTAATATTTCAAAAAATTGAGGTTATATTGATTCAATTATATTACATATATTCATATAATACCAAATAAATTATAGATAATTTATATAAAATATGGCAAGAAAATGATTGTAATTCATTTTTTATGCAACTTACCATTTTTTAAATATTATTTTGTTTGTAATATAGAAACAGGTATAATCCTGCATTCGAATATATAGGGAAATTCACATAAAAAAATACAAATTTTGATATACAAATGAAACGAGTTGTATATACTCTCTTCTACCACTTTGACTCATATGAGAGACGATCCTATATATACTGATGATACTACGTTCTCATTCTCAGTTTTTCTCACTATTCTCAGTTCTCTCTTACTTCACTTTACATATATATATTTCCCCTCTCTAACGCCTTCTCAATTCTCATTGGCTGTTATACAAATAAATATGAGTCAATTGAGGACTCGCATTTATTGTTGCGCGCGCATTTGATAATATATCTATATACATATATGTGAAATATTTACATACTACAGTTGCTGCTACACTAGTAACTCTAGAAATTCGTTCTTTAGGGGGAGGAGGAGGAGGATGAGGAGGTGTTATACATATATAAATATATATGATGATGTAGCATCTGATAACGGTGATAGTAGTCAGATATACAATATAGATGACATGGAGGAGGAGCGTTGTTGTTATTAATATTGATGATTAAAGTTATATTAAAATAATTGAGAGATTATAAAAATAAAAAATGTTCAAAAAATTTAAAGATAAACTCGCTGAGGAAATGAAGCAATCACCTGCAAGATTGCAAGCAAGTATGCAGCAATTGGCACAGGTATATACAAATATGTATATATTATTATTTTACGTCAAGAGCTTATTACGATGATATTGATTTGGCTGATTTGCATTATTGAGTTGTATATTATTTTTATGATATATTATGTAGGTTGTGCCAGGCATCACCAATGTTTCTACCTCAGAGTTGTCCACATCAAATGACAATTTTAGTCTTTGTGAAGGTGATGATGGTGAGTACTATTTTATTGCAATATCTAGTTGTATACATTTTATCTTTGATTATTTATTTTTTTTATTCATCAATTATACATGTAGATACACCAAGAAACACTCCTGACAAGTACAAACTTCAAGCTGTTGATTTAACGTCATATTCATCAAATTCAATGGGATTATCAAGAACATCATCAGTAAATAGTGTAACCAGTGCCGATACATCTGGATTATTTCCAATTTATGAAATTCCTGGAAGCACATATCATATACAAGTTCGTAGTTATTTATTGGTGGACTCTGATTGTAATTTTATTCAAGCAAATTGTACTGTAATTAAATATGGATTATTGTAGTCGGACATGGATCAATCAGCGAGTGAAGTGGATGAACATATTAATCCGCAATTTGATCAAGTAACAAAAGAACAAATTTATGCAGCTTATCGCAAAGTTCAAACAAAATATCACAAGTATCGTGGACGTTATACCGATTTGGCGAATCATTATCGTGAGATGGAGAGATCCAAGAGTAAATTAGAGTCATGCCTTGTTGAAACACAAGACAAAGCTTTGAGACGAATTGCTGATTTAAAAGAACAATGTCAATTGGAGCAACAGGCAAAAGCACATTTAGAGGAGGCACTGCGTAATGATATTGAGGAAAAAGATCATATTATTGATACGCTAAATACAAAAGTAAGATTTTATAATATTGATAATATTTGTGCATTTTACAGAATTTTTGATTGATTCGGTATTGAGGGTTAAAGGGTAGGTTAATATATTGTTTATCAAAACTTGACAGGTAAAGTTATTACAGGCGAATGGATCATCTACACTGATATCACTGCAAAATCAGGATAATTTAATTGATATTGTGGATAATAAGGATAAAAATGAAAATAATTTTTCCCCATTACTTGATAATATTTCAAGTGAACAATCATGCATTTCTGAAACTATGAATTTAGTTCAATCCCAATTAACTGACGAAAATCAACAATTGAAAAATAAATTGGAGAAATTAGAAGATTTACTTCTAAAATATAAAGAATTGTTGAAACGTGGAAAGGATAAAATTTCAGAAATTACCCAAGATAAAATGATTCTTGAACGTGATTTAGAATTAACAAAAAATCATGATAATGAACAACTGCATATAATGACAGATAATTTAAATGAGGCTAAAGCCGAAATAATTGTTTTAAAGGAAAAAATAAATACTATGAGGCGTGTTGAAGAAGAATCTGCGATTTCTCTTGCCGAAAATAAATTATCCATTCATCGTGAACTTGAAATTAAAGAGGAGCAAATAAAAAAATTAACTTTAGAATTAAAAGATGCAATGCAAGCAAAAAATAGTATGCAAATTATGGGAGATAGTAATTCAGAAAAGAGTGACATTGCCAAAAACATTGCTGAAGAAAAAACTGATAATGTAAAATCATGTGCAGACAATAATGTGGATTTTCATAAGTACTTACAACAAGAAGAGACAATTAAATCCTTGAATGAGATGATGGACGCATATATGGTAGAACTTAATGAAGCAAAAGAAACAATTCAAGCTCAAAATATTGAGATGACCCAATCCAAACTTAAATTAACGGATAATTATGAAAAGTTGAGAGCAGAGTTTGAAAAAAAATTGAGCGATTTTTCAAGATTAGAGAGTGAATTGGTTGATTGTCGTTCAACAATAAATCAGCTCAACGACAAGTTGACGGATAACGTAACTATGAACCGTCATTTAGTAGAGGAAAAAAATTCTTTATTTGGACATATTGTTAATTATATGAAAATTATTCAAGCATTGAAAGATGATTGTAATCAATTGAGATTGAAATTTGAGAATAGTAAAACCAATCAAAAACAGCAGCACTTTCAAATAACAAAATTAATTCAAGAAAAATTAAGTGATTATATTAATTATCAATCGCATTTAATTGTTGCACCCTCAAACGAGATAATTGAATCATATAAAATTGAATTGGAAAGTAAAAATTCCGAATTCAAAAATATGAGTGACAAGTTAAGTGATTTTGAAGGAAAAAATAATAAATTAATTGCTGAATTGGATAATGTGAATTGTAAAATTTTTGATATTATAAAGGAATGCGATAATGCAAAAGAGTATGTAAATGAAATAATGAAAGAAAAAGAATTATTAAACAGAAAGTTGGAAGAAATGGACATAAAATATAATAATCAACTTGATTTAATACAAGCAATGGAAAAAGAAATTGCAACAATGCGGCAAAAATATGTAGAACAAGAGGAAAATATTAATCGATATCACAATGAAAAACAAATTTTAATAAGCAACGCAGAAAAAGCATCTATTTTCGAGGAGGCATGTAAAAAATTAAATGCAGAAATCGCTGAAACTACAATGAAATTAAATAATAAAATTTCCATAATCACATCTGAAAATGAAACATATAAAAATAATCTTGCAGAAAATTCAACTCAAATAAAAAACGTAAATGATAAATATGAATCAATTGTTATGCAATATGAAAACTCAATGTCTGAAGTGAATCGTATTACACTGCTGTTACAAGAAGTAGAAGCCAAATCACAAAACTTAATTTCAGACAATTCCAAACTTTCTAGAGAAAAAACAGCATTAAATATTCAAGTACAAAACTTAATAGATATGTTACAGACAAAAAATGAATTTATAGAAAAATTAAAACTTTTGAAAGTGGAGTCGAGAAAATTAATTCAAGAAAAAAATTTGGAAATTGAAAAATTACTGGCAAAAATAAAAGAATTAATGGACGCAAATAATAAATTAAATATTAGGGAAAATGAATATGAAAATTTAATGGAAAAACTTTCCAATTTCTCGAGTAACAATGCTGAATTAAAAATAGAACTTGAAAGGCAACGGGAAATTAATGACAACTTAAAGACTCAAATTGATGAGAGTAATAATTTGATTTCGGTCATAGAAGATCTTCGGAATTATCAGGAAAAGTCAGAGATTGAAAAAAAAGAATTGAAAAACGTGGAAAATGAATTGTTGAAAGCTAATCAGGAGCTTCAAGATGGTAAAAATTTATTAGAAAAACGAGTATTAGAACTCGAAGAATTAACACAATTTCATCTAAACGAAATTGCTAATCTTAAGATGGAAATCGAGAATAAAATAATTAAAATTGAAGAATCAAATGATGAAGTGAAAAACGATTCACAAATTGAAGAAAATCGTCTGAAATGCATTGTTGAAGAATTACAATCTCAACTTCATGAAAAAGAGTCGACATTTCACGCGGCGCAATCACAAATGGAAATTGAAAATGAAAAATTGAAGAATGAAATTGAAAAAATGGGTGAAGAATTGTCTACTATTGAAAAAGAGCAGACGCTAAGAATGCAACAATTGGTAAAAGAATTTCAGGCACGTCTTCATGATAAAGATACAGAAATTCAAGCAGCGCTTGATCAAAAATTTGGTAAAAATGTTGAAAATCATTTATAAATCGATTTTTTTTTTTAATTTAATTTTTTTGATCAAAATCTCATACATTTAATTATTTCAGATTGGCAAAAAAATTATGAATCTGAATTAGTTCAACAATATAGAGAACAACTTAAAGATTTTCAACTTGAATTAACAGCCAAATCTGAGGAAATTGAAGAATTAAAAACGGATAAAAATCCTGACAGTAACAAAGAAATTGAAAAACTCGTACAAACAATAGCCACTATAAAATTGGAGCATGCTAATGAATTGACAGAGGCTGATGTGAAATGGCGAGAGGCACTTCAGCAAAAATGCGATCAATTAGAAGCTAAACATAACGTTGTAATAAATGAGTTAACAAATGAATGGAAAAAAAGTCAATTTGTAAGTAGGAAAAAATCCAAAATTCTCATTATCCTATGATATATCAATGTTTTCAGTTGATATTATATTACTTTTCTGCATATAAACATCATCAAACTATTTTTTTAATTTATAAATATTGCATTAATCAAATTTTATTTATTTTATCCATCAATCATTTTTTTTCAGACCGATGATAATCTACCCCAAAAATCTGAGGTATGATTTATATTTTGTTTTCTATTATTTCTTTTACTTTCTGTCTTTAGTTGATTTTCATTTAATTCAAACTCATTTTTTGCATATTTGAAACTTTGTTTGAATTCGCGATTCATAAAATTAAAATAATAAATCATTAACAAAGAATTTAATCTATTTAGGAATTAGAAAACATGTCTACTATGGCGATGGCCGCTGCTCAATCTAATACTGGCTCATTCCATTCATTGCAACAAACATTAGTTAATCAACGACGTGAATTAGTGGAATTGCGAAAACTTGTTAAACTCAGGTCGGAAACATTGGATGATTCGACAGAGATTGAATATCTCAGAAATATTCTCTATGAATATATGATGGGAAAAGAAACTTTGGTCTTGGCTAGAGTGATTGCAGCAGTTGTGAAATTTGATCAGGATCAAACTCATAAAATACTAAAAAAAGAAGAGGATAAATTAACATTGGTAAGTAATATTTATTCCCAATTACTTATCAAATTATATAAATTAATTAATTTTTGTATTTAAGCTGGGATCACTGGGCCTGACGTAAGATGAAAACAAATAATAAATAATATATATTACAATAATATTTTAATTGTATCGTATGGTGCAATTTAATTATTAAATAATGTAGATACTTATATGAGAAAATAACAAACTGCCAGTAGTGCTGCAAACGCCTGTACCTGGTGCGCCTTTTTTAAAATAAATATAAACAGAAATACGTTAAGATTGAATGATAAAAAAAAATGTTAAATGAACGCAACATGAATACAAAACTAAAAACGAGAAGTATTGATGAGAACACCTATTTTTTATTAAATGATATATTAAATGGGATATATAGTATATATACATATGAATATTTTTTTTTGTTATCATAAAATTGATTAATAATTTTAATTTTCAATTTATTTTACCTACAATTCAGTTGATAAATTTTCACATTGTTATTATCAATCATTGATTATGTACATAAATATATATGGTGATCAAAAGTCATTTCAATATAATATAAATCGTGCAATAGATATATTATATTGATGATGAACGTGTACATACATCATATAACATAGCTAGGTAAAATTTAGCAAAGCATTTAATTCACTTGGAATAAAGTGTGCTGTCATTATTTATTGAAGTTGATGACTCCAGATTTTTTAATTTCTCCTCAAAAAAATTCTTTCTATGGGTAATTGGCAATCTTTTCATTCGAATAATAAAATTCTCATTTCCTTTAACTGTAAATAGCCCTTCGCCTTGAGTACCTAATAATGTTCTGAGTGCAATGTTTCGCTGTAACATTTTATCATAAAATTCAATAGCACCTTTAACATATTTTACACCCAATTGTGAAATTTTTTCATCAACACTAGACTCATATTTTTTTGTTAATATATCTTTTTGCATTGCCCAAATACCCCAAAAAAATGTCACAATAACTAAATACATAAAAACACGAATAGTCCTGGGCTTATCAAACATTGACAGTGATTCATTCAAATGTGCTGAAAGTATATACACTCCACCCGTTAACATTGAAGATCCAACTGATTGAATTATGATATTATAATTATCAGTCATTAATATTTCACGTGCTATGGCATATTTTTTACTATCGTCTGAGAGTAAAAAACTTTCCAACAACTTCTGTGCCTCATCCTGGTTCCAGTTCACTGGCCCATTATTCAGTATTATTTGTTCTTTATCAATTGATTCCGTGTCATAATATGTAAAGTTTATCGGCAAACCAATTATTGAACCGTATTTTGTTCTCAATGAACCTTCATGCCAAACATCAAATCCAAATACCATGAAAGGTTTAAGCAATGCTTTATAGAATTTACTTAAATTCAAATCGTCAAGAACTTCGGTCCAGAGTTTTTGTAAATGCGGTGAGACAGGAACAGGTTCATTGTACCTGAAATAATTTATATAAGTTATAGTAAAACATGACTAAAAATAACATAGGAAATAAATGTCTTACTTGCGCATTGTCACAAAATCATAGTATTTATCGATAAATATGGATTTAGGTAAGTATGTTACAGTAAAAACACTACAAGCTCCGACAGTTGCAATAACACCCATTGTGTATTTGCCATTGGGGGTGGTGAACCATTTCAAACGATTCCACATTTTATTTATTTAATTTTTAAATGTAATATATAAAATATAAATACTGATAATCAAATATGAATATTATTTATACATATATATTTGAATAGAAGAAATTCGTATCACCGGTAATAACACAATTGCATACCATATAACCTATTTTTATATTCAATATATTAAAGTACAAATAGTTTTAAAAATAATGAATAAAAAAAAATCAAGGGGGCTAAAAAAAAAAATATATTCGGTCTGGAACATTTGTATGACGCCATCTATAAACGGTGATAATAATGAAATAGGCAATTACATAGAGGGCACTAAACAAACAAATAAATATAATTGTATTTAAAATTGATTTCATTTGTGGACACTAGGGGTCTAAAAAAAAAACTACTAACCTCGAGGCTCGTACGAAATTTCGTTCTTTTGATCTTTTGTAACGTGCAAACATGGCTCCGGTAAGTGGTATATCTTGTGAGAAATATAAAATTTATAATAAAATAAGTGAATAATACTCCAAAAATCTAATTGACATTAAGCAAAATTATTTGTGAAGAATAATAATCAAATATTATGAAATAATTTTATAATGTGATGTGATTATAAAGAGTGGATTGAAATTTCATTCATGGTGTTCACACATTGATCATATTACTGTATTCGTGAAATGTTTGACGCATATATATGTATCATGATAAACACGTTTACCAGTGTTGCATTGAATTTTATTAATGTTGATTTTAAATTACATTAATTTAAAATAATGTTTCATGTTTATATACTCTACTTTTTTTTTTATACAGCAAATCGGTGCGAAGAAACCTGCAAAGGCACCAGTTGCCAAAAAGGCACATCTGCGAGGAAAGCACCAAAAGAAAAAGGTTGCCCTCAAATTCACCATTGACTGTACTCATCCTGTTGAAGATAATATTATGGATGTTGCCAGTTTTGTAAGTGTCATTGATAATATATATAAACATTTATTACTTTATAAGAATCAATTCAGCAATGTAAATTTTAATTACTTTACAGGAAAAATATCTTCAGGAACGTATCAAAGTTAATGGTAAAACAGGAAACTTTGGAAACAGTGTGACTTTAGAGCGCAATAAAAATAAATTGTCAGTAAACAGTGATGTAGATTTCTCTAAAAGGTGGGTATCTTTGCTACATATTCAATTTATTAATACATAATCGTGGAATTTTAATTAATATTTATAGAATTAAAGAATTATGTTATGAAGAAATAATAATGTGCGCGCAAACTTTTGAAAGTAATACTGAAACCGATATTTGCACTAATCATGATGAATGTTTTTTGGTTTAATAGGTATCTTAAATACTTGACGAAAAAGTATTTGAAGAAAAATAAACTACGTGATTGGCTTCGTGTAGTATCGAAAGATAAAGATACATATGAACTCCGTTACTTCCAAATTACAAGTCAAGAAGATGATGATGAAGAGGATGCAGAATAGAGATAAAAAATAAATTTCTAATGCATCAAAAAACTGTCAGTGACTATATTTGAAAAACGACAATGATTTTCAAAAACTTTTTACCGACTGTCATTTGGATGTAACATTTGAATGAATGAATAAATAAATAAATAAAAACAACTTTAACCTTTCATTTAATTTACGCAATTTATCTATTATGAAAATATATATTCCAATAAATCATTGCAAGGTTTTTAACCTCTAGAATACGATTATAATGTAAAGAGATAGCATTAATGAAATGAAAAAATTTAATTGGTATTAGCTGTTGATAGAACAGTATCACAATAGAAAAAAAAACAGACTGCGCACTTGAGCCAAATGTTATGGCGCCACTGCGCAAGCGCACATATTGTTGACTGTCATACACACACTAAACGATATTATACTAAAATTACTCAAGAGTTGAATCGTTATCATTGTGAAAAGTGGTGTTTTCATTAGTTTGGCTGTCAAACAAATAAAATATATTTTTAGAGCAATTCAAACCTTGAATTATCAAACAAAATACAGAATTAATTAATCGACAACGACGATATTAGACATTGTCAAGTGATCTTTCAACGTAGTTAACGCGATCATGAAATTCCAATACAAGGAGGAGCATCCCTTTGAGAAAAGGAAGACTGAAGGCGAGAAAATACGTCGAAAGTATCCTGACAGAGTTCCAGTATGTAAAAAATTTATATAATTAACATGTAATAATTTTATAGAGCTCATAAAATTGTTAATAACGGAAAGCTAACATTTATTCTATGACGATGTTATATTAAAATATTAAATAAAACATGAATCGCAATTTTCATTCACCAATGACGACATAATACGAACTTACACGAACATGTATGGACTATGGATGTGACATATGAAAATACATATAAAAATACACTCTCAAGGTCCCGCCTTTGACTTTTTCAATTTTTCAGAATAAAAAATTTCAATATTCATTTTTGCTTTTGCATAATTTTTTTTTATCCATTAATATAATGTAACTAAATTTCATTATAATAAAAATAATAATTATTATTAATATTACCATTATTTCAATGATATTTCAGGTTATTGTTGAAAAGGCTCCCAAGGCCAGAATCAGCGATCTTGATAAACAAAAGTATTTGGTACCTTCTGATCTCACTGTAGGTCAATTTTATTTTTTGATTCGTAAGCGAATTCATCTTCGACCAGAGGATGCATTATTTTTCTTTGTGAACAATATCATTCCACCTACCAGTGCTACAATGGGTTCTTTATATCAGGTGAGAGTTTGTGAATAATTTCAAGCAATATTCCATACGTTTCTTAGCTCCATTTTCTCATTGTTTTATAACAATTTCATATTTTAGGAGCATCATGAAGAGGATTGTTTCCTTTATATTGCCTATAGCGATGAAAACGTTTACGGTCAGTAGATATTTCATTTCATTTGCGCAAATTTCCCTAAAGTAAATTAAAAAAAAAAGACAAGAAAGAAATAAGGCGTCCAATCTATTTAATAGTCATGGATGATAACTTGATACGCGCCGCGTTAATGTGTACAGTTGAATATTTTTATTCTTTGGAAATTTCCCACAGTTATTTTTTGATGCAATTGATTAATTAAAATTTTAATGGAGAAATCTTCATTTATTAGTTCTTGTCGCAAAATTTTTGTTTTATTCGTTTATGATATCAAAATTTATTGGGTTGCACTGAGAACTTACTTTATTTGACAATCTATTTTACGATAAATTATAAATAATAAAAAAGAGATTCAATTGATTTTATTCCATTCAATATTAAACCCAGTTGGTGCTTATTCTTCATTTATAATATGGAAAGAAAAAAAGAAAAAAGAAACAAACAAAGACATATATACGTGTATAATCATTGGTTGAACACACATGAAAGAAAAATAATTTATTTCGTTTGAGTCATATGCTCGTAGTAAAAAATGAATTAAATAATGCACGATCGCATATTGCAACTATTGTTCACGTTATTTATTTAACCACTAAAATATATTTAAAAAAAAAAAAAACAAAAATATATACATGCATACATCGTGCAGTATTTTGTCGATGTACTAAAAGCGCAGCGCAGCGTGATGTTTTCATTTTACCCACGCTCTAATTATGAATCATTATATTTATGTTATTAAATATTATTAAGGAAAGTGTAAACGAAGAATTATGGGTGTATCGATTTGGAGAGGACTATTATAAAGAATAACGACGAAAAAATGGGTTAATTTGAATTTTACATTCGTAGAAAGAATTGTAAGTGAAATTAAAAACAAAAAATTAAACAAATTGAACAAAATAATTGATTTCGCGTGTTTTTATTATACTATTCCTATTCATCGATTTCAAGATGATCAATAAATTCCGATTAAATAAAATTACTAATATTATTATTCTCTTTGTGATTCAGTAATTTTAACATGCAACTGTATCAAGTGTGTTTAAGTATTAAAGTGTAGTTTGTTGAAAGCAAGAAAAATAACATTTGTAAATTAAACTCTGTGAGATTGCGACGCTTTTCCTTAATCTTATTTATTTCATTGCTTTCGAATAAAATGAATATAAATAATATTAGTGAATTGAATGTAAATGAATCATTGATAACGAATGAAACAAGAAGATATATCGGTTCACTATATAATATCGGAAAAGAAGACAGCAATTGGATTGTCACAAGTTCATTTATCATTTTCACAATGCAAACTGGATTTGGAATGTTGGAATCCGGTTGTGTATCATTGAAAAATGAAGTTAATATAATGATGAAAAATGTTGTTGACATATCATTGGGCGGATTGACTTATTGGGCGTTTGGATTTGGAATGAGTTTTGGTCTTGGTCCACCAACAAATCCATTCATTGGCACTAGTGGATATTTAATTGATCCATTTGTGAATGATGAACTGATGGGACCAATTTGTGCTGCTTTTATTTTTCAATTGAGTTTTGCAACAACATCAACAACAATTGTTAGCGGTGCAATGGCTGAGAGGTATTAATTATAAATATAAAATGTCGCCATAATATTAAACATATTGTCCTCAAAAATAAATTGAAATTTATTTTAACTTTCATAGGTGTAATTTCAAAGCATATTGTTTATTTTCTTTTCTCAACACTGTTATTTATTGTGTACCTGCGGGTTGGGTATGGGGTGATCATGGTTTTTTGAAGAATCTTGGTGCAGTTGATATCGCTGGCTCTGGAACTGTTCATTTAGTTGGTGGTGTTTCGGCATTGGCTTGTGCAATTATGTTAGGACCTCGACTGGGACGTTATGATAATGGTTATGAACCGCTGCCATTGGGTTGCCCAGTGAATGCAATTATGGGATTATTTGTTTTATGGTGGGGCTGGTTGGCGTTTAATAGTGGCAGCACTTATGGCATTTCCGGTGAAAAATGGAAATATGCAGCGAGAGCTGCTGTTTCCACAATAATGGCTAGTATTGGTGGTGGTATAGTTGGTTTGGGGTTTAGTTTATCTAATTCCAAGGGCATTGATATTCTCAGTCAAATTAATGGTATTCTAGGAGCTCTTGTTGCCGTTACTGGTGGCTGTTTTTTGTATCAAGCTCGGGATGCAATTATTGTTGGTATTATTGGCGGTTTTATTACATGTATAAGTATGCCACTGTTGGATAAAATTAAAATCGATGATCCAGTTGGTGCATCTGCTACTCACGGTAAGTTTGATAAATATTTTCATTTGTTTCATGATTTATTATAACATCTGTGATTGGAACAATTATCAGGCGCTTCAGGTCTATGGGGAATTATCGCGGTGGGACTTTTTGCTGATGATCCACAACCTTTGAACACAACCGGAGGTAAAAGTGGATTGTTCAAAGGTGGAGGATGGTATTTACTTGGAATTTAATGTTTAACAAATTTATGTCTTACCATATGGTCTTTCACAATGTCTATTATATTACTATGGGTGAGATAATTTTAAACTGAACATTAAGAACCTAGACAAATTATCTTGGAATCAGTTTTTTATAAAATAATTTATTCATTGGTTTATTCAGTTTGTTGATATATTAATTCCCATAAGAATGAATCCCCAGGATGAGTTGCTTGGCGCTGATTTAGTTGAGCATAGAATTAAGCATACAAAGGTATTCATAAGTTTATGAATAATTTTTTTTTGTGATTTCAATTATTTGAAATGGACAATGGGATTTATTTAGATTGGTGTGAGCAGAGCACTGTCTGCATTGCGACCTTTTACAGGTCATGCTGACCTTCAACAAGTTATTGGCGTGGGAATAAATCCAGGCCACGAATCTTATTTAATAAAATATACCAGATCTAAAAGATTGAAGAATATGATGAAAATAATGAGTAAAAAAAATCGCAATGAATTATCATCTGGAAACTTAAAAATAACTCCACTTGATACTTTCAAAGAGACGAAACCGTTGAATGTGACCCAAATAGCATGGAGATATTAAATTTCTTTGCGCATTGCAACAATTTTACTAAAAATAAATAATATTTTGTTTTGCATGATATACATATACATATATGTATGTATGTATTTTAAATTTATAATTCTTGTTCTACAATGGCGATTTATCATTATGTGGTGTGTAAATGTTGATATTTACATATTGTAAAAAGTCAATTGAATAAATTAAATCAATTAATTAATTTTTGTGATATTAAAACATTGTGTTTGACTACAAATTTATACATGATCTGATTATTCGATTTATGCTCTTGTGTTGGTGATGTATTATTAAAGAATCAGATATCTATATATTTACAAATTAATACAATTCATGTTAATTTATTCTTATTTTTGCGGAAGTGTATAAAGACCATCTTCATAAAACATTTCCCCTTTTATTATCACTATTAAATTATTATCATCATTGATCATTCACTCAGTAAAACTTATTTTTTTTTTCTAATTTCCAGAACAATTTTCGGACTTATGAATTATAAATATTAACTTAGTTTCAATAATTTATAATTGTAAAAATTGATAACAAAAAATAAATAATAATGGTAATAAATAGATGAGTGCTACATAATAAATAATTGTAATAAATTCTACTTGAACATTCCACTATTGAGATTATAATTCTATATAATTTTACATTGATATAATGCGGATGGATGTAAGAAATGAAATACTTGACTAATGTCTCACAATTTAAATAATTCGACATATTTATAGATATATATCATTCAAAAATAATAAGATTCACTAAAAATTATCACTACTATAATAAATACGTACAACCTATTCCTTATTAAATACCTGTCGTTTTTTTATTCCAATGAAATATTGCCAAACGCACATGGACGCTTTTATCTAAAGTCAATAAGTTTTATTTTCATAATTGATATGATTACTTATACCGTTATTTTTTACTTACTGTTTTTTTATTTCACCCTGCTGCTTATTGTGTATTCTTATAATTTTTCTTTGGTTGAACTGAGAATACGTAGCGAAATTATTGATAGCTATTATTTACCCATTGTTTCACGTCAGTTGGTAATTCGGGATAATTTTTTACCGCTTCAATAACTTGCTGAGGTGTGAGCAAAAACTTGTAATATTGATATTCCTTTTCTGATTTAGAATTTGTACCACCAACTGGTGCCAATAATTCTAAATTCTGTGAATGAATTAAACAGTACTTTTAAATATTGCAAGAATCATAAATAATTTTTAATATTAATTTTTTAATAAAATTATCGATCAAACCTTTATATGCTCGAATGCTTTCATTATCACTGGTCGTTGAACTGATTCAATTGAGGATGTTTGATTAGCAAATTTCATATAACGATTGAATACAGTCTCAAAATTCAATGGCTCGCCTTCAAAAGTTTCCGTTTCATGTTTCATCGCTATGATCTATGAAAAAACGAATAGTCAATAGATATAAATTAATAAAAATTTGGCAATATAATTTACTTACCAATGCAAGTTCAAGAACAGAAAGACCCTCGAGAATTAAAATTTTATCGTCTTGTGATAACATTTTGCTTGCCTCAACAAAATCATTAACTTCTAATGTTTGATGTTTTTCATCCAATGATGAGACAGCGATGGCCAAAAAATTTCTAAAAGTTCTTTCATTAACATCCAGTTGATACATCCTCTTTAATAAATTGACCAATGTAACATTCGACACGAGTTTTTCAATATATTTATTCCATGTAGCGCCAAATTGTGGATTTATCGTAAAATCCTCGCAATCATGTTCGTCCAAATTAATATTTTCATCGTCTGGCACACTAAGTAAATGTTGAAATAATTTTAAACGTTCATCAAACGCTGTTATTGTTGATTGTTCTGATGCGCCATTATCGCCAGGAAATAAAAATATTTGTCGATGGGAAAATCTTGATTTTACTCGTTTTTCTAATAATTCAATTACGTCCAAACGACAAGTTATTCCTAAGACACAAATTGGTGCTTGGGCTGATTGTGCGACATCAAATAAATTGTACAATAACGTTTGATTATGATGATTACAAAATAAATCAAATTCATCGAGCAAAAATATGCATGGTTTGGATTTCTTTTTGTTACCAGATTTAAGACATTCAAGTAAAAAACTTAAATTCTCTGCAAATGTACCAAATACTTTGTCACCAACGACATTTTCTAATTGCATTTGACGTGTCGCATCTTTTAATGCCAAACGATCATCTGTATGAACAAGACCATGTAAATTAACAATAAGTGCATTCTCCTTAAAATATTTTGTTGATGAAAGCTCTTTCATCACACTGTTTACAAGCGTTGTTTTTCCACTGCCACGGGGGCCAATTAATAAAGCTGAATTACTTTCGCCCAATTCTACTGTTCTCTTCATAAGCTCCAAAATGTGCTGTCGTTCTTTTACATGATGCCTCAACTTTGTTTCCGGACACATGATTTTTCTTTTTAAATATTTTTTTGTTAATAACACCATGTTATCTTGAAAATTAATAGCCATATCTTTTCTGGCACTCATGTTTTTTTTAATTTAATTTTATTCCGTTCGATTTCTGAAAGAATACAATTATAAAATATTTAATTATGTATTGTAATTTAATATAAAATAAATAACATGGATAAAATTTGAGTGTTACATAGTGAACAACTTTAATATGTTACTTTTTATTATTATATTATTATACCTTATTATTTTTATTATTATTATTATTTTCAATACAGAAACACCACGCTGAAGTAGTGAAACAGGGAGGAAAAAAGAAGCTCACGACGATAAACAGAAATTTTACTCCCTCAAATGGTTTTTGGAAAAATAGAGAAAATTACGCTACTGATAAAAGAAAATTATTAACCATACCAATAATACCAACCGATCATTAATGATGATGGCGGCGGGTGGCGCGCGCTCTCTTCTCTCTCTTAGGATGTCGTCCTCCTGGCGGTGAAAATTTCAGTTTTAAATTCAAATGTGTCGCGGGGTTTGTTAATGTGCAGTGATGTACACACACTATATACCAAAGATACTCTTTGCTATATACCATTATCATTCAGTACAGCAACAAATATGGCGGATTTAGAAGCTAATTCACCTTTAGATAAGGGAAAAACCGCATTTTTATTTAAAAAACGAAATATACGAAAGCGTGCTAACCGCCAACGTAATTGCGAGACACAAGATGAAGGTATGATAAATATAATTTAATAATAATTAAGGTTTTTATATTTAATTTCATGCTGTGTAAATTTCACAGAGGTTAAGTCTCATTAATGTTTTTGTTTATATATTACATATATATGAAATAGACACAAGTGAAGATGAAACTACTGTAGTAAAGAAAGAAAAAAAATTAATTAACAAAAATCCCTTTCAACAAAGTGTAAGTATAATATTAATAATCACATTATGAAATAGAAATAACGTGAATCGTTTTGAAAATATTTGATAATTTAATAATTTTTTTGCAGACCACGTCTTTGAAAAAAATAAAAAAAATTCAAGCGGATGACAATGATGATAACGATGATGTTAATGGTATCTCTGTGTCATACAAGAGCAATAGAACGGCATCCATTACCGGCCCTAGTGATCAAGGTGCAACTGCAATATTAGAAACTGAAACAGAAGTGGATAAAGATGCTCAAGCAATTTTTGAGAAGGCACAAAAAATAAATGCTGAACTGGATGGCAAAGAAGATGACAAAATTTATAGAGGAATGAACAATTATGCGCAGTATTTTAAAAAAAAAGACACTGCTGCTGGCAATGCTTCAAGTGGAATGGTCCGACAAGGTCCAATAAGAGCACCAGCCAATCTCCGTGCAACAGTACGATGGGATTATCAACCTGATATTTGTAAAGATTACAAGGAAACTGGATTCTGTGGTTTTGGAGACAGTTGTAAATTTTTACATGATCGTTCTGATTATAAATCGGGCTGGCAACTCGAAAGAAATACTGGTGAAGATGACGGTAGTGGCGATGAAGACGATAAAAAATATGAAATTGACAGTGATGATGATAATTTACCATTCAAATGTTTTATTTGTCGTAATTCATTCACCGATCCAGTAGTGACAAAGTATAATTTTATTGTATATATTTTCATCAAAATTAATGCATAAATATCCTTAAATTAATTCTAAAATTCATTTATTTCAGATGTAAACATTATTTCTGTGAAAAATGCGCTTTGGATCATTATAAAAAATCAACAAGATGTTTCATATGTAATGTACAAACGACTGGTGTATTTAATCCAGCAAAAGAGTTAATTGCAAGGACCAAAATGATGGAAAATGAAAATCGAATAAAGGAGGAAATATCAACTAGCGAAAGCGAGGACAATGATTAACATATATAATAAGCAAATAAATTAATTTTAAAATACATTTCAGTCAAAATAATTGGTTCGTCACCATTAACCTGCTTTCAATGATAAAAAAATATATATATATACATATATTGGAATTTATTCCGAGCATTAATATTATCAACTAATCTCAATAAGATAAAGAGATAAGCCGCTGATGAACAATTACATATATGTATATATATGTATATATATATGCTTTTATGTAGTTGTATGTGACTTATTTCCCACGCGTACATGTATAAGAACGTGGTTATATGTATAGTGCGTGTATACTCGAAAAACCTTTTGTCGGCCATTTATCTCATGCAGTAGAGGGTGAAGAACAGCAATGTGCAGATTGTCAGTTGATGCATTGTCCATTTGTATAACAATTTTAATACATATACTAGTTCATTCGCAGTTGTGTATTTATCATTGAGCACAGAGGTATACGGTACATTGTGCAATTATGTATTTACTAACAGTCACATATATATACACAAATAAATATAGATATATATATAGCGTTGAATGATAGAGGGATGATGTGCGGGAGGTGGATAGTACTCCACTATTCGAATCGATATGATATACAAATGTTTCCTTCTGTCACGGTAAAGATGCAAAAATGAATGCGTCAAAAGCTATTTGGCAAATAATAATTCAATCGAACAATGTCGTTAAACGAATTAAAAAACAAGTGTATAATTGATTAAATTGTTTATCATAAATTATAAACTATATTCTTAGTCAATATAATAATTTACTTAATGTATTTAAAGTAATATCAACCATATTTTATGTCAATTAATAATTTTTTATTATACATATCGAAAATTATGCGGAGATTAAACTGATAATGTATGCTAAAAAAAAAAAAATAATTTATCGAAGAAACGGATGGAAGCAATTGAGCATAGTGTACCATTTTGCAATTAATTTATAATTACATGTTCTCACAAGAATTTAGCATAGTGAATTTGTACGTGTTTTGCATCGATATGATAAAAAATTCCATTTTTAATTGTATATTAATTTTCATATGAATCAGTTGAATGTATAAAAAAACTTCATATCAATGTATGTACATATATGTATATACATAGTATAAATATCAAGTGATAATTCATAATCTTATATTTGTTGAAACGAATATTATCATTACAAAAAAAGAAAATTATCAAATCGAAAATCAATTATCAACCAGGTTAGTGAATGATCATATTAATTGCATAATCAATTTCAGTTTATTTAATTTCAATTTAATTTGGAAAGTTTAATAATTTTATTAATCCAGAGTGGTTTAATGGATAATTACAGATGATTGGTGGCAGTGATGCCCCCGTTGGAGGAGGAAAGCTTGTCGCTTGTCGGCAGAAATGTCAGCTCATCAATGCACAGTGGAGTTGGTGGAAGATTAATATTATCTGGTGGTGAACGAAATAGAACAAATATTAGAACACAATTATATACTGAAGAAATGTCGAACAATCATCAAACGAATGAATCAATAACAATACCAACTACCACTTCTAATAATTCACCTATAATAATGCCATCCACAGCTGTAACATCAACATCGGTGACAGCAACGAGTATGGTTGGTACAACCTCTGCTGACTCTGTGGAGCATGATTTAATTGATTCGAGTTTCAATGTCAATTTGCTTGCACAATTTCATGAAGATGCCGTGAAACAGGTTAAACAATAAATTTTCACTTCGTTTATTTGTATATACAGTGAATGGGAATGATGAATTTGAATTAAAAATTAATTTTTCAAATTTTATAAATTACAGACTGGCGTCGGTTACTTTCAAATGTTTGCTGCTTTGTGCGTTGGTCTCAGTTTAGCTGCAGATACCGTTGAATTTTTTGTAGTACCATATATATTACCAAGTGCGGAAGTTGAACTTTGCATTGAAGATACAGAGAAAAGTTGGTTAAGTAAAATAACATTGGTTGGACTCGCTTTGGGTGGAATGGGATGGGGTGGACTAGGCGATCGCATTGGAAGACGTAGAGCATTGCTCTCTGCGATGTCTGTTCATGTGCTTTTCAGTGGTGTCGCAACATTTATGCCTACTTATGGTACATTTATGACAGCTAGATTTTGTTCAGCGGTCGGGTAAATGTTTTTTCATCTATTTTTATTATTAAAATTTTCATTTATCTAAAAATCTTTAAATATATGAAAATTTTATTCGTCTTTTTGAATGATTAATGTTTATTTTTATAGCGTTGGCGGGGCAATTCCACTTGCATTTGTATATTTAGCTGAATGCTGTCCACGTTGTAGTAGAGCTCAATGGACAGGTATTTTAATTGGTACTGGAGCACTTGGTGGAGTTTACGCTGCGTTAATTGCGTGGGTAGTTGTTCCGACAACTGGCGAAATGGTTGTACTGGAAAATAGAGAGCATTTTAGTGCTTGGCATCGTTTTTTGCTTTTATGTTGTTTGCCAGCAATTAGCGCGACTATTGGTTTAATATTTTTACCAGAAAGTCCACGTTATCTTGTTGAGGCTGGTCATGATGTTGAGGCAATGATGGTTTATCAACGAATGTATAAGAAAAATAATGCGAGAAAAGGCGTGAGCGGAACGCAATATCAATTGTCAGAATTGGAATTGCCGAGTAAAAGACCGCGTGGGTTTGCTCCACCGTCACCAACGAATCATGCAAGTGTACTTGCAGATATTATTTACTCAATTGAAATGTTTTGGAGTTCATTCCTTGAACTATTCACCATTACGTATTTGAGAGTGACAATTTGTCTACTTGTGATATGGTGTACAGCTGCATTTGGTCTTTATGGTTTGATGTTATGGTGTCCAGAATATTTAAAACTTATTCGTGCCACTGAATATGAAGAGCAAACTGCTAAATATGTTGATAAAACGTATATTAATGAAACATTTACAGTTTCATTTGAAAATCGCTGGTATAAACAATCGAAATTTTTCAATTGTAAATTTACCAAAATGGTATTTAGTCATGTTGACTTTGAAAATTGCACATTTCAATCTGTTGAATTTACCAGCATTAAATCCAGCAAAACTTATTTCACTGACAGCATTATTGTCAATTCAAAATTTGTTGATACAGATTTATCAGAGCAAGTTTTTATTCGATGCGAACGGAAAAATAATACAAAGTTGGGCTTAAGTGGACCATGTCCTACACTTGATCTCGATTATAATATTTATATTGAAGAGGCACTGCATGGACATCTTGTTGCTCAAGTTGCATTTATACCTGCTGCTGCACTCGCTGGATTAGCTCTCTCAATTTTTCAACGACCAAAAACCATGGGTTAATATTATAATAATTTAAAATTGGTCCTACAATTGTCAAACAAAATAAATTAAAATTATTTTTTTCTTTTTTCACCAGGTATTTCACTTTTTCTTTCGTCAATCACTGCACTATGTTTAATGCTAGTCCGTATGAGTAGTGCAGCTGTTTTGGGATTCGAGGGAGGATTTATCGCAATATTTGCAGTTGCATGGACTTCACTTACTCTCGTTACAGTTGAGAGTTTTCCAACGCACTTACGATGTACGGCGTTTGGATTGATGGCCGCTGGGATACGTATATCAGGATTAATTAGTACGTCAACATATCAAACAATTATTGGTGCACCATTAATAGCACCGTCATTACTAACTGCATTAGCACTAATAATTGCAAGTATCGCAACATTTTATTTACCAAACACACACAGTGTTTATCTGTAAATAAACACAATTGATAATAAGAAAATACAGATAAACATCAGATAATTCGTATCATACAATCATACACATAAAATAATAAATAATGTGATTACTATGGATGTTGGAAACATCTCATCAAAGTATAAAATTCCAAATAATTGATATTGATAACAAATTTATTAACTGTTATGGTACTCATAATTCACTTGTTTTTAGTTTTTCTTTTCTTCAAATATATTTAACTCTTTTTTTTTTTTTTATTTGTATTCTTAAACACATATATTTACATATATATAGTGCGCACAGGCTGTGGAAAGCAAATGACTGATGTTCTCAGCGAATTATCGTGTTATCAATGGCAATTTTTTGATTAAAAAAAAAAAAATTACATCTAGATGATCAATAATACTCTGCAACAAATATCGATCAGGGATAATGTCGTATCAATTATATTGAGCTTAATTATTAGTCTATTATATCACTGAAAACATGAACTGATGAATAAAATTTAGCTATTGATTTAATAAAATGTAAAATGATGATAAGAAAAAATAATGATTTCTGCATATCGAACCATTATTTATCTTGATTGATATGAAAATAACTCTACTGCTCTTTGATCTAACATTTATACGTACAATTGTAGAGAATTATTCAACACAGCATAATAAAATTTAATACTCTAGCTTTCAATGCAAAAACAAAAAAAAAATAGTAAATGGCTTATTAGATATTATTTCAATTTGTAAATGTAAATTTATTATGACAAATAATTACACTAGTTAATTAAATAGTTTATATCTATTTATATTGATAGATTGTGATTTTAAATAATTATTTTAGTTTCTATGAAACAAAATTTTACATAAATGCTTGAGCTTGTAATGAGTGAAAAATATTTATACGTATTGTAAAGTAAATATTAAAGATCGTGGAAAACTAAATATCATCGAAAATTTTATTGGGGTGAAATGAAAAGAAAAAAAAGAAAACTGAAAACTTTGACAGAACAAAAACTAATGGAAAAACTGATTATTATGACTGGTGAAAATTTTTTCACATCATTCATTCTCATGCAAAAAATTAGCAGTATATTATTAAACTGAATGTATGAACAATTCCGAATGATTGACATAAAGAATATATATATATATAAAATAATTATTAATGGAAAAGGCAATGTTTATTCAATAATAAATTTTACAGTGTTGAATGCTGCAGATATAAAATCATTTACATGAGCAGCTCATTCTAAGTACCTATGCATGTATGTACACGGAAAATATTTTTGTACCGTGTATAATAATGCAATATATAGTCATCTTCCGGTAAACAATTTATACTGTTCATATAATGGTCTATTTATATAGATCGTATAATCCACGTAGTTAATAATTTATTTGGGACATATCAAATATTATACAAAGTAAAAATCCACGACGACAAAAGAATAATGAAAATATTTGTAACTTATTGTAGGAACAATTAATGAATGATTTAGAAACTATAAAATTATTAATCGATTGAAACAATGGAGATCAGCATTGGGACATTTCAAATTTTAAAACCATATTCAAGAACAATTAACAATTTATGATTAACATTTTCCTGTAATTTGTCATTTATGAGAATTGAAAATAATTATTTATAATGTCAAATGTAAAGATTAATTGTAATGCAAATCCAATAACGATTCATGATGTGTTATAACATTATGAGATAATTTTTCCATCCCAGCTACTATTCTGTTAATATTTTTAAATTATTGTTGGTTAATTAATAATAAAATTAATATTAATTGGCAGTTTTCAATTATATTATTACTGTAAAATTAAATGAAAAATTCTATTTATTTTATTCACTCAATCATTACATCACGGGGGCTTTTTTTTTAAATAATAAAATGAGAAAATAGTAGTGATATATAATATTTAATATTAAACGATGTTAATTAATATCATCGATATCCCTCAATTATAAAAGAATCAAGCGTAGAAATAGTATGTTTCCATTTTTTTTCTTCTTTTTTAAAGAAAGTGGTGTAAAAGTAGTTCCATTATGTACACTTATTAATTAATTTCTAGTGTTCTCTTGTGCGACGTTTTTATAAATTACAATTTCATTCTGCATGAGATAAAAGCGAAGAAATACTAGGTGCACGTAATTGTGCTCGAATAAAATGAGAAATGAACCATGTTTCTTCCCTATTTTTCAAGATATGATTTTATCTGTATCGTCGCATATACATTTGTATATTTTTTTTAATTTAAACGTGTACAGTCAATAAATAATATCAAATACGATTATAAATATAATATTATGTATATTTTTTGTTATACAAGCTAAATCTGATTATACTTTTATGGTAAAATATTTTCGTAGGCCCTTAAAAACTAGGCCAAAATTTGTGTATCCTTTCATTTTGTTGTTTCATCACTAATTATTACTATTACGATAGTAAATAGCGATAAAAATATAATTTACATTAAAGTTCGGTTTCATTGCGAAGCATTGAAACAAAAAAAAAAAACAAAAATAATAAATAAAAAAATGCTTCATTGATACTGATTTATATGTTTATATGTTTTTTTGAATCACTAGAGAATTATTTTCTTCTCGGCAATTTATTTAACAATTACGTGATATTTGTTTTCTGTATTACAGCTATATGTTACGAGCCCGATCGAATCAGTCAGTTACTTGGTTGAAGAATTAAATAAATATAAGTACGATTATTCAATATCCGCATCAACTATCATTCATACATTTTCACACATACAAACATTCACACGTATTGAAGTTAAAACACTTCTTTATTCCAAAACAAGTTGGAAAAAAAAATATTCATGTATATATGAAAGAATGTGCGCTATTGGACGTCTTTAAATTCCATTTCAAGTCTTTTTATGTTGTAATTTTCTGTAAAAATTATTAAATATATGTATCAAAAAAATGTATAAAGTCAATTCATAAGCGTTTTAGAACGCTATCAAATCTTTTTTTTTTGCTATCGCCAGCCATCATTGAGTTTTTTAGAAATTAAAGTAAAATAATTTTTTTTTTT
>JAQQBR010000005.1:5603613-5646502 GCA_030347285.1 Microctonus hyperodae
AAAAAAAAAAAAAAAAATAAAAATATAACTATCACCGACTGATGGCACTTTGGAGACTGATTTGGAATTCTCAACATTCAAACTCTGATGCTGTGATTGCGTTTAAATCTTTCATTAGTCCTTCGAGATTAGCCATTTCTTGGTTTAATTCTTCAGTGCTGTATGAAGGCTAAAAAATGTAAATGAAAAATTATGAATTCACTGCGTGAATTAATAATTATCGATATAAAGAAGTAAATAAATATAGAAAATAACAAATGTAACAGATAGAAAACTTACTTTCAATCGCTCAATTTCTTCAGGTGTGTGTGACGTATTCGACACGGATGTGAGACGATTTTTCGTCAATTGAATTGTCGATCCAGGTGGTTTTTTGAACGGACTTCCGGGAATTGTTGGCCTAATAGTCACTTGTGACAGCCCATGTTTTTGCTGTGCAGGTGTTGATGGTGCTGATTGTGGTGGCGGTGCAGGAACACTGAAACTCTTGAGCGGATGACCTTGCAATCGTTTTATACTGCCACCAGGATCAATCGTTGTGACGCATGTAGATCCACCGGTGTCTCGACATGAAGCGCCAATTGTTGTCGTGCTTAATGTCTGTCCACTACTTCCATAATGTCCTGATGTATAATTCCCGCAGGTACCGTATCCAATTGAATTTTGTAGCTGTTCATAATTGCTCGGAATCGAGCAAGAATCTGGACTAGATTCCGGTGTAGGCTCTAATGTGATGTGTGCTCTACTGAGGCTGTATTGTGCCATAGCACGTGGATAAATTGGCCGTGACGATGGCGCATCTGTACAAGAATTATGAATTGTTGGTTGAGATATACTTCCACCGCCATTAACGATCGTTGTTGTTGCAATCGCTGAAAACCCAACGAAATATAATTATTCATTTTTTATTTAATAACTATTCATATAATATTTGTGCATTTGTTTTGTACGTTACGTGTGTTAAAGAAATTATATAATTGGGAATTTATTGTTGAACTATGGATGGAATAAATACTTACGTTGATGCAATGGTCCAATGCCATCGACAGGAAGTGTAATTAGCTTTGATTTACCACCACGACTATGCTGCCTGCTTAGTGTTGAACATTTATCGTCCATATTGCCTAATTAAGGGCATTGTAAATTAAACGAATAAAACTCAAAGAAAAGTTTAAGAAGGAAAAATTAAATAAAAAAAAAAATTTAATAAGGAACCGAAAAATAAAAATGTTTGAATCGTTCCAGTATAATTGTGTACTCTTGTGTACGGTGTGGACTACACTTTCATATTGCTTACCCATATAGCTTGGAACATAAGTTCGTTTATCCAGGGAACCAGAGTTTATTGGTAAAATATCCTGACTATAATCTGAAGTTCCTGATCTTGGTAAAGTGTTGCTTACACCACCACTTGTTGACGCCTCCCCGTTCATTGAAGATTTTTCTAAAGCTTTCAATTCCATTTGATCGTGATGAATCCATAAATCCGGCGGTTTAATATTTGTTTTTTGATTTGTATCACACATATATCTATATTAATATGGAAATTAAATTTTTATAATCCTTAAAAAGTGTATTTAAATTTATTAAATTTGTATAATTACCCTTTTTTACGAGCTGTTGAGTTTGTATTTCGGCGACAACAGACAAATGCTACAACAACTGCTATTCCAGTGATTAAAATAATGGAGCATCCCACAATTATATAAATAAACATCCCTGAGAGTCCACGGCCATCTAAATTTTAACAAACAAGTAACATATTGAAATAAAGAGAAGAAAAATAAAGATTAGTTATTATTTTGTGACAATAGTGTGAAAAAAAAATAATTGCAATCAAAATATTAAACAAAAATTAATTTCACAATTCTTTACCTCGACTATAAAATTCATCATAATAATCCATGCCATTACCTACGAGGACAAAAAAAAACAGAAGAAAAAAAATAAAAACAGCTCAAAATAAAATCAAAGAAATAACGATAAATCATTCAACATTCAAGCCAAAATAATATCTAAAGAAAAAAATCACACTTTGATAAATAATATTTAAACTCACTTGGCAATGTTTTGAACATAACAGTTGCTGAAAATGGCCCATATCCCTTGGCATTTCTGGCTTGAATTTTAAAATAATAATTCGTAATTGGTCGTAATGCTTTAACAATATATTCTGTTTTATTTCCTAGTACACCGTCAACCAACCAATCTCGGTCACGTTTAGTATTGTCAGTCGAATACGATATAATATAACCAATAATATGACCGTTAGGTTGTTTAGGCGCTTGCCAACGTAAAATAACCGAAGTCGGTCTTTCATCATTGTTTTGCACAGTTAAATCACGTGGTGGTGATGTGGGCGCTGATTCTTGCGTTTGATTTAATACAATCATACTCCACGGTGATTCACGCTTACCCTTTACAGTCTTCACAGTGAATTCATATTGAGTATTTGGTTTAAGATCATCAATCATACAATTTAAATCAGTGGCATTGAAATATTTATACCTTGGACTAACCGATAATGGATGATATGTTGTATATCGAACAACATAATATCGATTGTCAGTTACATATTGACTTTTAGACAGTGATGTATCGGTCCAATAAAGCACCACAGTATTTGCAGATAGCACAATCGCCTTGAGACCAACTGGTGGTATAAGCGGTGCAATTGATTCGGGCGCTGATTTTTCTGTTGTTCTAACATTAGCATAAATTGGCGGTCCTTCACCGGCTTCATTACTAGCACGCAAGGATATAACATATTCTGACAGTGGTTCAAGCGATTCAATTGAATAATATCGTTGTTTCCCGTCAACTACATGTGTATAAACGTCGGGATATCCTTTGCCCCAACCGATAATATAGCCACGTACTTTTATTCTATCTTCTTTCGGTGGATTCCACCATATTGATATCGAATTAGACATTTGTTTTGGCCGTAGATTACTAGGTGCTGATGGCACAACTGATTCATCTAAATCATTTTCATATGTTTCAACTGCCATCCATTCAGTCCACGGTCCTGTACCATTTACATTTAATGCACACATACGAATATGATAAACCCCATGTTTTTCTAAACCAGTTAATACATAAAGTCGTTTAATGCCCTCAGTTGTAATTGTATTTGAATGATATCGACGATCCTGTGGACGATATCGAATTTTATATCCAGTTATAATTCCATTTTGTCCTTCGAGTGGTGGCTCCCATCTTACAATAATACTAGTTGAGCTTGCAGCTTCTAAAGTGACATTATGCGGTGGTTGTGATGGCTGTGCGCTATACGTTTTTACAGTTATTTCACTGGTAGACGCACCAGGACCATTTTCATTCACCGCATGAACCCAAATATTATATTCTGTATATGGAATTAAATCAATTAATTCATAAGTTGTGCTCGTTGTCTCACGCGTCTTCTCTTCTCCTTCGCCTCCCTCTGCCACAGTAACAATATATTTTGATATTCGACCATTCAAAATTTTTGGTTCTTCCCATGATAATTTTATGCTGACACTGCTGGTTGGATGCCCTTCAACATTTAAAGGTGGACCGGGAACATTTGCCTCGGAGTGTGTTGTAACTCGTAAAATATCGCTTGTGATACCAGCACCGCGTGCATTATGTGCTACCACCCGGAATTGATATGCCACACCGGGTTGAAGACCTCTCACCACCACTTCCAACTGTTTGTGTGCAGTATTTACAACGCGTTCTCTATATAAAAAATAGCTTGTGTATTATTATTGTCATTTGTTTTTTCAATTTGTGAAATATATTTTGTATACCTTTGAGATCCCTCCTGTTTGTAGTAAAGAAAATATGTCAACGATTCACCATTTGTATTTTCTGGTTCCTGCCAACGAAGCGTAACAAATCGGCTTTTCACAATGGCTGCACTAAAATTACGTGGCGCTGATGGGACATTACCCTCGATTGCTTCTATGCTGTCAGTATCATCTAAAAAATGGGTATCAGGATTGTATAGGGAATTGGGATCATTGACACTGCCCGATAGATCTGATGGATCGTCTGATGGGCTCATGGATAACGATGGATTAGGCGTAAATGCCAATAATGTATGACCGAGTAGGGTGCTTGGATGTTGCCAAGTCGAATTATTATATAACTGCCATAGGGGATTAGACATTTTATTTGTTTGAATTGATTTTTGTGTTGTTGTCATTGATGACGTTATTCGATGTTTTTTTTCTTTTTCTTGTGATAATAATTTTTTTTTTTTTAATATTAACGTGCATTACAGTTAGTAGGTTGGGTGGGATTAATAAAAATAAAGAAAAAAAAAAAAGTAATTAATAAATCATAAGTAAATGGAAAAAAAATTGTATAAAAATAAAATTTTAAAAGTCGTGGAGTAAAAAAATAATATAAAGTAAACTCTTAAATGATTTATGGAGGATTGTGAAAAGGGAATCACTAGTGTAAAATTAATAAAATGCTTACTTGGTTGATTAATGGTGAGACGTGCCGAAGCCTGAACATTTCCCGCTGCATTCACTCCAATACATTGAAATATTCCTGCATCAATCGCCAGTAGGCCATTAATTCGTAAATTATTATTATTAACAAGTTGCCAATATTCACTTAATGTAATTTTTTCGCCGTTTTTTAACCAAGTAACTTTAGGTTCTGGCTTTCCATAAATGTCACATTCAAATTCCAAGTCTTGATTCTCATTAGCTACTTTATTTTCAGGTCTTTTAATAAATCTTGGTGGTACTTGAACGCTTACTTCAGCTACAGCATCAAGTGTCTCAATAATATTTTCTGCACGACACTGATAAGCACCATGATCTTCTTCCATAATGTCAGTAATCATCAAACTCGATGCGGCAACTTTACGATATCGCGAGTCCAATGCAGCTAAATCCACTGCGACACCATCTTTTAGCCAAAGAATCGTCGGTCTTGGTGAACCATTAGCTGCACATTCAAGCGTTATTGTTGATCCTTCAATGGCAATTTGAGGTCTTGGTCGTGCGATAAATGCTGGCGGTGAAGCTGATTCATCAAAATCACTACTGAGAAGTGTCAATTGTGCTTTGTTGCTCAATCTACTTTGACCAAAAGCGCTTGCATTACATCGATATGAGCCAATATCTTGTGATCGCGTATCATCAATTTCAAGTGCTCCAGATGGAAAGATCGTCATTCGACTTTCATCAATTATCAATGGATGTTCATCTTTGAGCCATTGAATATATATTTGGCTTGATGTAACAATCAATGTACAACTTAGATATGCAATTTGTCCTGGATAAACGGCAATATCTTGGGGTTCGCTATCGAAACCCGGTAAATTTGCTAATTTTATCGTTGCCGAACGTGAAACAATTGCACCGACGCCTTCCACTGATGCTAAACATTGATAGGCTCCTAATAAATCCTGGTTTTCAGGATAAACGCTGTTAATATACAGAGAACCATTGGCTAATTGTGAACGATAGCTGTCGCCAATGAAATTAATACTTTGACTATCTTCAGTTCTCCATTGAATATTTACTGTTCCATATGCACTTGATGCTTTACAATCAAGACGAACTGCACCACCAGGTTCGACCACTGTATCTTTAGGCTCAACTATTAAATGCAGTCCATTGACGAAAATAGCTGTAAATATAATTAAATAAAAATCATTATTTCATTTCATTATATAAATTGATTGTGATTATTCATTTGTTAAAAATAATATCTAACGAGAATTTATCTTTATATGTCTTGGTGGTTCGAAAGTACGAGTGAATTAATAAATTTAAAATAGACGAAAAAAAAAAGAAGAAAGGCATACAGGTTCATGACTAGTTTTATGGCAATTCTATGTGTGTTGTGCTCTACCTCTCCATCTCAACTTATGATTATTAGTGATTGTGGGTATAGTGGTAAATTCAACCACTATCACATGCCATTCACACAATCTCTATGGGTACATAAACATAAGGGGCACACCTTTTTCATTCCTAAGTATATAAACATGTATATGTGTATATTTTGCCTGTCTATTTTAACTGCCATCGGGAGCTACAGTAAAATTTCAAATTGAACGAACAAATAAACAAAAGTAGGGGATAGTATTTACGATATATGTATACATACACACATATGCATGTATGTAAGTAATGTAAATAATTTAACCGGGCTTGGTTCTTTATTTCCGGTGCTTATATGTTGAAATATTTTCAGTTTTTTTTTCTTTTTAAATAATATTATGCCATTACGATAATTTATAAACGTGAATGTGCATGTATGGAAGGAGACATTAAACTTGAATGAGGCGTGGGCTGCAATTGAGAAAGATTTTGTTATTTGTAACAATTAATTCCCCCAAGGGTTAATACACTTTATGTATTATGCATACTTGATTGAGTTATTTATTGTGATTGAATTGAATAGTATAAAGACATTATTTTATTGATAACGTTCAGTCTTTTATATTATCACATAGTGTCAATAAGATAACTTTACAGGATAAAATTGCTGTATGTAATGATTATTATTTTCACATAAATTTTATTTTTAATATTATTAATGCAGTTGGTTACCTGATATTTTCGTTGCGCATTGAATTATTAACGAAAATGCCGATGATAACAACAATAGAATATGAGAATGTACCATGATAATGTCATTGAATAATTAAATTGTAATATTAAAATATATAAGGAAATATGTAAAATAAATTTGAGAATATAATCGATTATAAAATAATTAAATTACGTGAACTTACCGCATCCGGCAAAGACACACAACAATGCGATACAACTTCCAATAAAATTCTCCATTGGCATAGCGTTACAGATGTCTTCCTATTTATTTATATTAAATACACAATATTCTTATATCCGATAATTAATCCATTGCCCCTTCATCTTCATCTCATCTTTTTATATTTTTCAAGATTTATTGTCACTAATGGCGTCATCCAAACACGAAAAAACATTAAAATTATCAGCATTGCACTCGCGAGCGTCTAATGAATATACATTTTATTATATATATATATATGTAATGATGAAGGTTTCAGGCGGTCCAGAAACATGAGGAACAGGACGACAATAACGACATATTGATGAGGGTAGTACAGTACAGTCAAGTCTTTCGATGTACGTACATACAGCACAACAGCAGCAGGAGCAGCAGCAGCAGCAGTAGTAAACAAATAAAAGGTATAATAAAAGATAATAATAATAATAATAGAAAAAAGTTTTTGATGAAAACGCGGCCTTTTGATACTATATTTTCGGTCGGTAATGAAGTTACGGATATCGGTAACATAAGTATACATAAAGTTAGATATATTTCTTGCCACAACGAGCGCTAGTGATATATTTTTGTTTGTGTCTACTTATATGTATATTTACATTTCCTAGTTCGAATTGTGTGTGTGTGATGTGTTGAAATTTGAGGTTGAGGCATACACAATTTGTATAAAATCGAATTTATGGTATGCATGAGAGTATGAGACGGTTGCGAATTGTGGTAAATCGTTTAGTTGTGGATTTTCGTGAACGCGATTTAAATATAGTTTATAGTGGATATAAAAAGTAACGTTAAAGAGTATAAAATAGTTAGAATATATAAATAAAAGGTGACACAACGACAATATAATAAAATAACAAAACAGTATATAAAAAGTAATGATTAAGTGGTAAATTAATAAATAGCCGGTGCCATAACCAAGGCAAAACAATAAGCGTGATTGTCGGGTAGCGCATACATTATTACAATCACGATAAAAACATTCCTGTTTTTTTACAAACAATCATATTATTATTAAACAATAAAAAATAAGAAATCATGTCTGGAATGCTTTATGGAGGTGATGAGATTGGTGCGTTAGTATTTGATTTGGGACATCATTCACTGCGCGTAGGTTATGCACAGGAAGATACACCAAAAGCCGAAATTCCAGCGGCAGTTGGGATTGGTGAGGAAAATAATGCTACACCAAAAACAGAATCCATGGATATAGATGACAAAAAGCCAGACAGTAATATAACACAATCAAAACCAAAATATTATATTGACACGACAATATTACATGTAGCACGACCGGGAATGGAGGTTGCTAGTTATATGAAAGATGGAATGATTGAGGATTGGGATCACTTTGAAAAAGTGTTGGATTACACTTATTCAAAAGTTGTTCAATCAGATGCTGAATATCATCCAGTATTGTTTTCCGAATCACCATGGAATAATCGGAGTAAACGAGAAAAATTGACAGAATTAATGTTTGAAAAGTACAATGTACCGGCTTATTTTCTTGTTAAAAATGCTGTTCTTGCAGCATTTGCTAATGGACGCGCAACTGGCATTGTTGTTGATAGTGGTGCTACTTATACATCAGCAGTACCAGTTCAGGATGGTTTTGTTTTAACACAAGCAATAGTTCGTTCACCATTAGCTGGCGATTACATTACCATGCAATGTAAACAATTCCTTCAAGACAATGACATTGATTTATCGCCAGCTTACATGATTGGCAGCAAAGAAGTCGTTAAGGATCATGATAAACCACGTTGGACAAAGAAAAAAGGTCTACCAGAAGTGACAAAATCATGGAATAATTATATGGTTAAAAAATTAGTACAGGATTTTCAAGCTACCACACTTCAAGTTTCCGAAACTCCATATGATGAAAAAGTTATATCGACAATACCTGCAGTTCAATATGAGTTCCCAACTGGATATCATCAAGTAAGTAATTGATTTACGAAATTAAATAAGGATTCAACTGGGAATTATATGAATAAAAAAAAAATATTAAATCAATTTATTATTTTTTATTTATTAAAAGGACTTTGCATCAGAACGATTTAAAATACCTGAAGCATTATTTGATCCAAGTATGGTTCAAATGCGCGGTGGAACAGTGGGTAATACAATGTTAGGTGTTGGACACATTGTTACCACTAGTGTGGGAATGTGCGATGTTGATGTTAGACCAGCACTTTATGGCAGTGTTGTAGTAACGGGTGGAAATTCATTCATTCAGGTACAGTAAAATTAATATTGATAATGTAAAGTAAATAATTTATTACATTTTTATTTAATGTAATATGATAAATATATAATTGTGTTTATTTGTTATATCAATATAAATTAATAGGGATTCCCGGAGAGATTAAATAGAGATTTATCAGTGAGAATACCTTCAAGTATGCGGCTTAAATTAATCAGCGCGAATGGATGTGCTGAACGTCGATTTGGTGCATGGATTGGTGGATCAATTCTCGCATCAATTGGTACCTTTCAGCAAATGTGGATCTCGAGTCAAGAATATGAAGAGAGTGGAAAAAGTCAAGTCGAAAGAAAATGTCCATAATTTTTACTTTTCAACTTTAAATAAATTTAATTAATCGTATCTTCTGTTTTTTATATATATTTTCATTGTTAGGCAATAAACATCCACAACAAATACGTTTATTTGATTCCATGATATACTTGTGACTAATTTTGGGAGTAATAAAATGAAGGTGACTTTTGTAAAATATTAAAATTGTTGAAATTTTATTTTTCTTTCTGCCACTTGATCATCATCGTGTAATTATAAATGCATAAAAAAAGTTTTATTTTATAATAATTTATATAATTGTATATACACATTCACTGAAATTATCTTAAATAAATGCAGACCATCCTTGATACATTTGGCAGAGATTATCAATACTTATTGCATCGAGAATTAAATGATTTGTTTGGCCTTCAACGCTCAAATTAACTGCAGTACTGTCCTTTCGATTTCCAACTGTTCTCACAAAGCCTTTTAATCTCAATTCAATATCTTTAATATTTTTCACTGCCTAGAAAACAAAAAATAAAATGTTAAATCAACCCACACTATTAAATATATATATATATGTATATACAAATATTACCAGTTCATTAGTTTTTTCAGGCGCATCATTAACATTTTGATTATTCGACCAAGTGACCAATGGATCATAAACAAGTGGCGTTAAAACACTGATAAGTGTACTGGCTTCTTGTCGAAGAATTCTCATTGTGATTTCACAAGACTTTCTGAATGGTCCTTCATATTTCAATGGACCCATAGCATGAACCATATTGTGCGTTAATCGAAATGGTACACGTTCAGGCCATTGAAATGTATCGCCACGATTAAATAAACAATTAAAATCAACATGAACACAGTCACCGGACTTTAAATCAAAAAGAATATTGTCGCCATGACGATCACCAAGTCCAAGAATATATCCCACCATTGACATAACAGCCGTTGTTCTAATGTATGCCGTACGTGCCTCATACCAACCATAAGAATCTGGGAAATTTAATGTAAACCAATTGCCCCATATTGGCGGATGTCTTGGTAATAATTTTTTTATAAAAATATGACGTTTTTTCTCCAATGAATCGGATAAATTTGGTATTATTGAAGCGATTTCACGTTGAGTTACAACTATACCTCGTTCTTTATATAAATTAACAATGGCAAAACGATATCCAATGAGATTTGGTATCCATTCAATCAATCCGCATTCCTCATTCAACGGTATAACACCATAAGTTCGTATATAAAGTCTCCGTTGTCTTGATTCCGGATCTTTTTGTAAATATTTATTAACAATATCATTAAATTCCATCAATCTAAAATCTCGCCTTAAATCGTCCCTTGGCTTGCACATAAATAAATATTGATTACCATCTGAACCAATTAATGTTATTCTACGTGGTCGTTGAAGTGACGCTAATACCACCACTTGCTCAGCAATACCTTTAATTGATATCCATTCGGTAATAAAAGGATTGTGTCGATCCAATGCAGTTGTGTGAATTCCTTTCACTGATTGAGGCAAATGAAGCTGGCAAAATTTACTTGTTGGCATCATTATAGGTCCAAATGATGATGAAGCAAGCAGCAATTTTATTTTACTTGATAATAAACTAACTGATGTCGTTTGTACTTTATCAGGTATTTGTTTATTTGATAAATCAATGAGACATTGCCACAAACGTTGAAAGTCTTTCATTAAACATATAATATTGTTTGTTTCAGATTTCATATTTCTCTTTATCATGTTCATAATACTCTGACATCTTGTTTGTCGAACTTGATATGATGAATTTATTACTGAGGCCATCATCCATAAACAATATTGCGGATAGCTCAAAATAAGATTAACTAATATTGTATTCAATACTGATTGGACTTCTTTTGCAGGATGACAAATACGCGATACAAGTTGACTGAAAACTGTTAGCCACATAAATTTTGGAAGACGACCGACATATATTTCAATTGTCCTCGTTAATTTTAACATCATATCTGTTTGTGATGATAAAGGATTTTTATTACTGTGAACTCGCAATGCAAAATTCATCCATATTGTCAACATTCGCGGCATAGATTGATGAATAAATTTACAACCGTACAATAGTGATTTAGCATAATTAGTAATAATAGTTAATTGCATCGCTAAACCATTATCAATGTCCCTTTTATCTTCGGTCATTCGATCAAACATCATATCATGATATTGTGCACATGCTAAATAACTTTTTTCCCAACAACGCCATGCATCAACAGCCTCCTTGTAATATCGTTTATTTATTTCTGTATCGACATTAACTGTTTTATCATTATATGTGGCAAATAATAATTTAGCTTTGGCAAACAGTTTTCTCTCTACTGTATAAATGTCGCTTGGTAAATTTTTATAATAATTTAATGGTTGAAAATTGGTTGAAAATAAACGCCTTAATGTGATAAGAGCATCTTTTTGACAATCACGTTGCCAATAAAGTTGTGCTTGTTCAATATTTAATTCTTGTGAAGGACAATAATCTCTCGCTGATAATATATACATATATGCCTGCTGATGAAGTCCAGCTTTTCTTGCTATTCTTGCACTTCTCAGCCAAATTTTACCAATCTCCTGTTGCAATACCCTGAAGAATGGTTGTTGTTCTGATGCCTCTATCATATTAATATCTTGATTATTATTTATTTTATTTTTTTCTATTTGAACACCGAGATCAAGTGCGGCCCGACGCATTCCCAAAACTAATTCAACTCCACGCGAGCCACGTACTAACTGACCGCGCTGCTCCCATTCACTTAACAATTCTGGTAATGCATAAATGTCATTAATTATAAATTTCATTGCCTTTTCAAATTCATTTATCGCATGTAATCTCATTATATATGGATAATTTTGTTGATACGCATAATCTTGATGAGTTGCAGCACCAAGTAATGATACTATTTTTTTTTTAACTCCTTGAATATCCGGCGTTATTTTATTTGTTAAATTATTAATTATTGACTTTTTTATTGTTGTATTTACATTACTATTGTCATTAACGTCTAAATGAACAAAATGGGCAAGTCGCCAAAATGGTTCGTGTTCAATTAATAATGACTTTAATTCTGGCCTCTCATCAAGAACTCCTTTTGTTATATTTGTCGTTGTAAATGGTTGCTCTAATCCCAAATAACATTGAATCATTCCTTGGAGATATTTAGGTGTACCGTGACGTTGCGCAAGACGTTCGTAGCATGTTGCAGCGTCTTGAAGTTGACCACTAATTTCATGGGCTAAAACAAGTTGTTGTAGTGTCGGTGATTGATCTTGCAAAGCGAGAATACCTGATACACCATCGGGTTCCTCTAATTGAGTATAAATTTTTGACAATAAAGCGCTATCAGTTGAATCCATAATAGAGGTACTTTTCGATGCCATGTGTCGTTCTAAATACATAATAGCACGATGATAATCGTGCGATTGATAACAACCCTCTGCCAATATTACTGGATCTAATCGTGAAAGGAAATTTTCAACTGCCATATATTTTGAATTTTTATCAAGGCGCTTTTCTTCAATCCAACGTTTTAGGTGATCTAATGTAACAAAAATCATTTGTGCACAACGTATTTGTCGTGTTTCATCTGACGTTTCACGATATTCATTAGATTTTCGTCTTAAATTATCAAGGAAATTGCGCAAAGGTCGTCTCTTCATCAAATCATCATCCAATTTTTCATCATTCACTCTAATTATACTAAAAATTTCTTTAATTAAACTATCACGATCATCATCATTGCCATTAATTATACAATAAGTAGCAATATGTGGAATACAAAATATTGTTGTTCTTATATCACGTTTAAATGCTGGTCGACATGCATTTAACATTCTTCCTAATTTTCTATCTTTTATTGATGTAATCATGCAGGATGCCCAACTGTAAATCCATGTTTCAAATGTTGAACCCGCTTGTGTTCCATAAATTGGATAATGACATGATTCACCTGCCGGTACTTCTTTATAATGAGATGTGAGAAACGGCAAAACTATTTGTTGTGTCATTGTGGGTAATGTCTTCCACAATCGATTAATTCCATCTGGTACTATATCATATGTTTTTAATACTTCCTGTATTGCTAATGAAAAACAATCAACATTATGCATACTACTTAACATTTGGAATGCTCGTATGAGTTCAATTAGTAAGGCACAAGCAAATTCACCATTCATTTCAGCGATGAATTTACTGTCAGATCGTGAAACAATTCTTCGTGGTAATAAACTTGGTTCAATTCCCCCCAATTCGCCCAAACATTCACCAGAATAAAGACGTACCTCTTCATTTGTATGCTGACATCCAGTTAAAAGTGCATCAAGCAATTGTACAATTGCCGGATGCACATGATTCGTATCATTTAATATCATTTTGTTTAATTCACATCGATGGTGTTCTAAAAAATTTCGCAGACACACTAATGCTTTTAATTTTACTTCATCCATTTCATGTAAAATTCTTTTTCGCCAGAGCTCTAAATTCTCTATAAAATTATTTTTGGCAAGTGCTTGTTTTATCTGTGGCAAAACAATATTTAATATTCGCGGAGAAATTTTAAGATCTTCAATGAAAAATAATTCTGATATATAATTTGAAAGTATTGCATTGTTATCGATTAATAGATACTCAAGCATTGAATTCGCTTCCTCCGGACAACATTCCAATAATGAAATCAATGATACACAAATTGCTGAGAGAAGTGGTCCCAATTCTTTTACTGCTATATTTCGTATAAATGAATCCCATGCATAACAGGCGAGTTTTCTAAAACCCGGTCGTGTAAATACAAGTGATTTTCGAAGTGTCGCCAATATTTTATATTTTAATGGACATAAATGATGACTGCCCATAAATTTTATCAATGTTGCCAATGAGGCAAGTGCACACCGTTGTGTATATTCATCTGATGCTGTTGTACTTAAATTTACATCAAAATTCACCAATACTGCATGCAATTGTGGTTTTAAATAATTTGCTAATTTTTCGGCCGAATTGAAATCTATTTTGGTTCCTTTTTCCAAATTTGCATCATATTTAGTTATAACATTAAGACAAATAATCACACGCTCCATTTTTTCATGAAAATGAATCAGTAACTCACGGAATATTTCGAGAAAAGATCTCGAAATGAGTTTATCCAAAGGCATTTCTGTTATTTCTGATAACAAAAATAAAGATTTTGAAGCTATATCTGGTGTTTCATTTAAAAGTACATGTGGACATATGTACTGAAAATTATCAAGAAATAATCTTTTTTCATTGGACTCCATGAGATATGCATAATCACTAAAAAGAGATCTAGTTATTGGTGCTCGAACCACTAATGGGACAAGGTAAACAGTTGCTATATTGGAATTTTTAACAAAAAAATCACGTGTACCACGATAACCAATGCAATTTGCGGCTTTTTGCAATGAGGAAGCTAAATTCATTTTAACCTCATAACAATTTCTCACCGCCGTTCTAATCATAAGCTCTGTCATTTCTTTTTTATATCTTCTATATAATTCTCTTGGGGTTATTTTATTAAAGTCAGCGATATCTTTAAATACATCTGTGGCCAATGCAACAGTCATGGGTGTTGAATTTAAATGGAGAACAGTTATTAATATGATATTGCATACTCTTCGTTCAATAAAATGAATCGGTACACGTGCAAATCCACGGACCATCAACAATAATGTTTTGTGTATGAAATCATTTTGATTTTTCAAGACCTCTTTTAATGTCTGTGTCAGTTGTTGCATAATAATTTCAATAAAATTTTTCAAATCTTTTGGCACATTATCTTGCACAGTATTTATATCACCGTCTCTACTTTCAGGAGATAAAGTCAGATGAATTTTATTTTTTACAATAGTTTCAATTGCATTTGCCATATGAGTACGAGTTTCTATAAGAGGATCACGTATTAATGGCAACCAACATTTTAATATATTATTTGTATTAAAGTCACTAATATGATTTGAAAATCTTTTTAAATTTTGCATCATATTTTTACGAGTTTCTGCATTCTTCGATGTAAATAATTGAAAGTAAGGATTAAAAAGTGTTCCTATTTCCTGTGATAATGTTTGCTCGGAAAATTTTTTCATTTCATCATCATCACAAATTGGACAATTAACATGCCATTCTTCATCATCCCAATTGGTTTTTGTTATTGTTGCCATACCTGATAATAGACAAATAATAGGACCAATAATTTGTGTTAGATTATCCTCGAGGACTTTGCGTTGTGTTATCAATGCCGGTTTTAATATATGAGTATTTATATCAAAAAATTTTATTTCTGGATCTTTCAGTAGAAATATTGAATTTAATAAAACAACAGTACTGAATTCTGTATGACTGTTGGCAATACAACTGCTGAGGTACTTCATACGTATTCTTCCCTTTCCTAATTTACAAACAGCCTCCAAACATTTTATTTTTGAATCAGTATCCAATGATTTTGCCATTACAAATATTTTATTGTATGTTTTATCATTGCAAATTGAGACTGGTTCTCTCGCTTGTGACCAAGGCAACATTAAAATATTTTGAATATCATTTTGACAATTATCATCTTCATTTAGCGCCAATATATCCACAAAATACATGAATGTTGATGCAGATGTTGAATCCATATTATTGCTCGTATCTAATTTAATAAGAAAATTTTTAAGTAAGTCATGAAAATCATTGAAAAATCTGCCTCGTGATTTTTCCAATAACAGCCATGATGATAATAGTTGGGAAATATCTAATGCTCTCTTGAAAAATATTATGAAATCCGGTGAATCCATTGATTTCATCACAATATCCATTATTGATTTCCATAATTGGCTCAATTTTGTAATGTTAAGTATAACGTTAGTATGCAAATATGGTTTTATGTCAAAAACAATAAAATGTGCAAGAACTCGTATAAAATTTGGACAATGAACAAAATACTTTGTAAACATTATCAATTCTTTATCGCTATAACATCTTGGAAGTCCACTTAAATAATTTCTTACTAACTCACAAGCAGTTATTTCTAATTTTTTGGAAACAATTATTTTATCCGCTATTAATTCAAGGACGTAAAAACAAATGTCAATAATTTCAGCGGTGCAAATTACATTTTCCAATGTTACAGCTATTATTTCAGAAAATTCATCAATAATTTTTGGTCTTATATTTTGCCAATGATTAATTGTTTTCAGCATTTCACTAATATAAGTTATGTATAATGCATATTGTTTCTCATCAATATAATTCGTTGTTATCATTTCCGATGCAACTTTCATGGCAACTAATTTTCCCTCAGGTTCAGATATTTTTAATACCTTTAATGTCCTCCACCATAACATATTTTGATTTGATGAAATGGCTCCTGATTTAAGAAAAATTTCCACAATCGAAATCATTATATCATGCGCTGTATTTTTTTGTCTTACTGTTATTGGATACGATTTCAAATCTAAAGTTTCAATAATATTTGGTTCAATAATAAATTGATTAATTTCAATGCTTGTTTCTTCATTGGCATTATCGCAATAATCAATCATTTTATCAAGTATTGTGATATATTCTCCATAAATAACATGAAATGCAGTGAAATATGAACGATAAAGAATTTTTAGCAAGCATGCCTGTACTTCAATGCTAATTTGGATAATTTCTTTCCTTAACGATATTCCCAGCGTATGAAATAATATACCGAAAAGCCATGTGGAAAATGTTGTAAATTGATGCTTAAATATCTCATGTTGTTCTCCTTTTCCACATGGTGGTACCAAAATATCAATCAGGCTCTCTGATGATCGTATCATTGATTCAAGAAATAAACGGAGACTTTGTTCGGTTCCCGGTTTCTTTAAATTCGAAAACATAACGAGAACAGGACTGTGAATGATATTCCATAATGATTCCACTTGTGAAATCCTATTGAATTACAGTGAAAAATAATTAAATATATTCATGTCATATTATTAATAAATATAATAAATTATATTATTTTTTTTTTTTTTTACATACTTGTCGCTGGTTTGAGACTTTGGTTCTGAAACCTCCTCTACTTCCATCTCATCCATGCTTCAATTTTATTCAATTTTTTTTTCCCATTCTTTCATTGACAACAAAATTAAACAGCATTAGCAACTATACTGCATGCAAATTTATTTATATTTAATAGATTTTATAAAACTCGTTATTCCCCATGGCGAACAGTATAATATTTCATCATATGACAATATCTTTAATTGTAAATTTCAACGAATTATGAGGAGGGTTAGGATCCTAACTAGAATAATATACAAAAAAAAACGCAATATCAATGGCATTTATTATATGTATTCATATAGAACATGGAAACTGCTGCAGGTCATTCAATTCACGCGGGAACAAAATGAACCAATCACGTGACACGGCGGTTATGTGATGATGATGCATAATTCGCAGATTGAAAATAGACACTATTGATTGATATAAATTTTTAATCAAACATAACCTTATACTAGTCCTGCCATTGGTGTTTAACAATAGTCCAGTGTTTTTTTTTTCTCAATGACAATATAAAGTTGGACTGTCATAAGAGTACGAAATGGAATTTATTTCGTATATTTTCATGTATTTCTACAAATAATAAAACTGAATTAAAGCGCTGGATCATTCAATCATCAGATTTTTGTTTGCATATACAGATTGATCAAAAATATATATTGTAGTAACATTTGGCAGTAAAAAATGAACGAGGGTGCATCATTAAATGACACCAGTGAAATTAATGGTGATAATGAGCAACGATCATTAAATGGTGAATCAGAAAATCATAATAATAAATCCTCGTCAAATGGCGAGGAAAAAGCACCTGATGCAGCTAACGAAAATACTGGAAAAAAAATAGCATCAACCCCCGGAGGTAGTAATACTCCGGTGGGAAATACTGGAAACCGTTCGAAGAAACGGAAAAAAACTCCAAGAGATGCAACTGCACCAAAACAACCATTAACTGGTTATTTTAGATTTTTAAATGATCGACGTGAAAAAGTTAGAGCTGACAATCCATCAATGTCATTCACTGATATTACCAAGCTTCTCGCCGCTGAATGGAGTTCATTGCCTATTGAACAGAAACAACAGTATCTTAATGCTGCTGAACAAGATAAAGAAAGGTATAATCGTGAATTCAGTGATTATAAGCAAACGGAGGCTTACAGATTATTCAGTGAAAGACAATCGACAGAAAAACAAAATGAAATTAATAAAAAGGATAGAAATGGTGGTGATACTGCTACTGAACAAATCGTACGTGATAAAATATCATAGAATAAAAATTTAATATTACATTATTTATGATATTATAATTTTTCGGATCTTTTAGGATAATTTAGCAGAAAAGGATAATGCATTTTCTGGTTTTGATATTCCGATATTTACTGAAGAGTTTCTGGATCATAACAAAGGTTTTTTTTTCATCTTCTATCGGTAAATTTGTATTTATAAATATGTATTTTTTATTTATAAATGCGTTTGATATACTAATACAGCATGCGAGTCCGAATTGCGACAATTGAGAAAGGCTACATCAGATTATGAAGCACAAAATGCTGTCTTACAGCGACATGTAGACAGTCTTCATGCTGCGGTTAATCGTTTAGAGTCAGAGACAAATCAACAGAGGACTACTAATCAGTCACTACAACGTCATTTAGAATCACTTCGTTCTCAGCTTGCTAGTTCATTTGCTACCATTCCACTTCCAGGTAATCAATTTTATTCCATTTGAATTAAATATATCCATACTCAAAATAATTTTACTTTTTTTTTTCTTTTTCGTTTTTAGGAACTCATGATGGTGCAAATTTACAAAATATTGATAGCTATATGGAACGATTAGAGTCATTGCTTAGTGGTAATATGGAGCCGTCACTTAGGACTGCCGCACAAAATGCAGTGTCACGTCTTGAATTAATCGGATGACGCTCATCATTATGTATTAATACACCAGAAAATTCTAAACATAACAAACTTCGTTACTCTCATCGAAAATAAATATTCTGACCTCACTTTTACAAAATGTATTTTTTATTTTCCAACATTTTTATTTATTCATTAACATTTATTAATTCCTATCGTTTGTCACCTGCCTTTCACTTAAACTACAAAGTCGAAAAGTAGAAAATTTTTATAAAAATATTAAACAAATACTCATGTTACCATTTGGGAAATTGATTGATGGGTATTGGTATTTTCTATAACGAGATCTTCAAGTTGTTTCAATGAGTACCTATAATGAAATATATTATTAATCATTTTCGTGTTCAATTAAATATAATTTGTTCATCAGTAGTTTTAAATATATAAATACCTGAGTGATGCAGAATTTGGTCGACGATATTTTTCTGCATCGATAATTATTTTCTCTATATGTGGGATAACAAATTTAACAATTGAACTCTCGATAATTGTCAACGATTTGAGAAGTTCAAATACTGCTTGAGAATTATAGCACAAATAATTCGATGAAACCGATGAAATAATGCCATTGAATGTCGCCCTTGAAATATTTATATTAATGTAACTAATCAATGTTTCAAAAAATTATGGGAATATAACGTTAATATATACCTTAAAGAATCATCTTCCTTGTAATATGGGTTGGAGACAACCTTTGTGATAAAATTGATAGTTTGTTTCTTATGAGGATGAAGATCATGTACTTTTATGTAACATTCAATTATGTTCATTCCGCACTTCGAAATAATAAAATCCGTCAAATATTTTGAATATGTATTGCTTGCACCTATTAAAGATGTGAAAAGAATCATGACAAGATAGGAGTGAGTGTGCATCGAATTATCAGCAGATATCTTTAAGAATCCCGTGGATAACCTTTCGATAATAAGATTAATATAATCTGGTTTTGCATCGGTGAAACATCTGATTAATGATTCAGATATTTTAAACGATGATGGGTTACCATTGTCCGTAATGAGCAGTGGAAGGTAATTTTGAAATACATCAAATAATAAATTAAATAGTCCAACATCACTTTTTGGATTAGCAGCTTCAAATCCTAATACAACCATCGAAAATATTCGCTTTCCTAAATTTTTTATAAATCCCATTTGTTCATCTGTCGGCAGGATAAATTTATTTATATAAATTTTTAATGGACTCATTTGATTTTTTGTATGAAACATTGCACCGCAACATAATAAAAATGTGCCTAAACATCGATAAATCCAAAATGCTAATTCACTATCTTTTGTTTCATCTTTGATCGGTATCAATGCCCACTTATCAATATGATTGAACACCATTCGTACTCTAGCATCAAATGATGATTTTTGTGATTCTGCAATTGAATTTCTTCGTCTAGCCAACGCCATCGCATACATCAAAACTGATTCTTTACTTTCTTTGAATTCATGTGCATCCATCCACGATGGAAATATTACTTTGAATTCTTCAAGGTCTGCAATAAAAGTTTTGATTTGTCTCATTTCACCATTATTTGCATCCTGACCATAAACGCAACATTTTATCCACGCTTGTATGATTAATAAGTCGAAATTTTTCAATTGACATTTCAAACTTTCCACTACTTTAGTATCCTCCAAAATTATTCCAAGATAAAATTTCGTTATTCGTACATCTTTGACATTTATCGTTGAAGTAAAGTGGGCAAAAAGTGAAGTGGCAGAATGACGATAATTTTTTGCCATTATTGGATTATTAAGTGCTTCAAGAGTGAATGCAGCTGCTAGTTTAGCTATAACATTGTAATTTTCACCAATAGAATTGATATCAAAGACTAATGTACGAATTCTACCAGCAACGACTGACCATAATGCTTCAAGCATTTTTGTAGCTCCTAAATATTGTGGTAAAGTCATTTCATGTGGTTGAACGCAAGAATTTATGTCTCGAGATGTATTAAATACATCTAGTAACATTTTTAATACTATCCCAGCTCGATTTCTCGAGCATTCCAAGAGATACCGATCAATCCATCCACCAATTAGACAATGTTCACCGCAATCGAGGTTTTCATTCGATGAAAGAACTATACTCAATGTATCTACAAATATTGCCATCATCATTTTTGCCAATTCATCCTTCCGACAACTTATTATATTTACAGTTTGTATTATTTTCTCGGACACCGGTGCTAATTGCAATTTATTATCCACATAAACAAGTAATAATGACAATTGTCCCTTCCAACTTAATAATGCACAACGAGTACTTTCCAAATCTGAGTCTTGAACTGAAGGTAAAAGATCTTGCATTATCGCTGATACATTTTCTGCATCAGTTGTAATTGCTAATGTTAAAAATAGTGATATAAAATTAATAAGCGCTGATTCGGAAAAATCTTTGACTTTATTTTTGGTAAATTTTGAACATATTCGGCCTTTGACTTGATGCCAAAATTTATTATCTTTACTTTCATGACCACGTTTGAGAATTTCACCTAAAAATCGTAAAAACATACCGTAGCTCGATTCATTGCCATGCTCCGAATTGCCATTAATTCTATCTTTAACTTGTTTAAGTATATCCGCTGGTGTTTTTTTCTCAATTGAAATTGTCCAAGGACCTGATAGTTGCATTAAAAATGGCTGCTCTAAACGTCGATGATAACATTCCCATAAATAATTAATCACCATCATTTTTGGTGACCACCATTCATTAGTTAATACCCTTAATAGTGGTATCATAATTTTTAATTCTTCATCAATATCATCTTTTATGCCCTCTTTGCCTTTATCGTTTGCAAATCTTTTTAAAATTTTATCAATTTGAATATAATTGTCTTTTATTCTAGTACTCGTTGTGCCAATATAATACCCTTGATTATTATAACCGTATAATAATGCTAAATGATAAATTATCCAAATACCAAATAATTCCGGATACCTTGTCTCTGTAAATGTATAATCAGCTTCACTGTGCCAAATCATTTTTGATGATTTTTCATTTTTTTGTGCCTCTATTTTCGGTTTGTGAATTTTATTCAGCGCTGTATTAACATAATACCAAAAATCCTGGCAATTATATCTATTATGTAAATCATCGATGAGTATTTGAAGCATTAACCAAAGCTCACGTATACATGTGCAATTAAATGGACTTCGAACACGTAAATCAGACAAATTCACTCTATCAAATATTTTTAATGAGATATAAATCAAATCATCTACAACTAATTCAAGTATTTTATTTAAATCTATCATTGAATCACTGGCAAATAATTTTTTTCTTGCTGTATTATAAATTACAGTGACAAAAAGCCAGCGAAGATCGAGATGCATATGATACAAATGAAATTCGGGTTGTCCACATTTATTGCCAGTGTTTGATATAGCATAATGAAACACTGATCCAGGTAACTTTTTTAATTTGGCAAGAAATTTTTTAATACACACTAATACTTTATCCATTTCATTTTGTATATTCATCAACATTGAATGTTGTACGCTAGCCCATTCTGGTTCAATACTATCTAAATATGTACGAATATAAATTACTAAATCACAAACGGATTTTCTGATATAATTTAAATCTATTTTATCATTTTTGATAGGCTTCAAATTTAGAGTTTCATGAATTTCACATCTATTCAGGATTCGTAAATTCATTCTAAAAAAAAAAAAAAAAAAAATTGTCACATTAGTACAAGTGTTCTATTATAAATTATACATTGCTAAATATTATATGATAAATAACGTACTCCATGCACTTCATCAAGTGATCAAGGTGCAGAACTGCAGTCGATGCAGGTTGTGTTCTGTCAAATAACCTTACATTCATTTCATCAATTGAATATCGGACATTATCAGAGTAAATAATTTTTTCCAGTTCTCCATTTATTAGAGGTCCATTTTTACTCAATTGGAAATCATTTAAATTCACTTTTCCCGTACAAACAAATGCATTATCGTGTTCCATTTTTTGTTAATGTTTATTGAAGTAAACAAATAATACTAAATTGCCCACGTACTACTACATATGTATATAATTTGCATTGTCCTTATTGTTTTAATGATTTCTAAATTAAGATTATATTAAAATGATATTGAATTTTCGGTAATAACTTGATTGAATATCCATAGTTATTGACAATTACACATCACATGTAAGATTTATGATATTAATATAACTACTATTGTTGTTGTTTATTACATTCAGAAAAAACAATATACATATAATTTTATTTTGGCGGGAAGAAAATCTCGGCAGCGCTACCATTAATAAAATTCGGAACTAATTCAAGATGATGACGCAGGCGGCGGCAGCTGCTTTTCGCGGTCATTTTCATACATACTATATAGAGCGAATGTAGCGGTATTTTTTTTATTGTAAATAGAAATAATTATTTTATCTAACTATGTAAATCCCAACATAAAATATTAATAAAAAGTAATGTTGATATTTTCTTCCGATTGTAGTATGCTGTTTTATATTTATAGTTAATTATATGTATTCGAAATTTGAATTTATGCATTTTCATGTGTGTGTTCGATAAAAAACACATATTTTTTATGAATATATATAACATATATAAATGGCAATATCACACTTTCTTTGTGTGTGACGACGACTGAAAGCATGAAACTGAATGCATGCATTATATTTATATATATATATATACATTAATTTTCACGTTATGTTAGCCGGAAAATTTTGCAATTACAGATGATGAGTACAGTATGAAAAAAAAAATATATATATTAGAGATTTGGCAATATAATTAAATAGAGATAGAATTGGAAATGTTATATCATACGTTGCAGAACGTGCACCGAATGTGTCATATGAATGACAGTTTCCTCTTTGGTCCAATCACCACCACATCATCAGATTACTGACACAAGCATAATTGATAGATGACTTTCAATGAAGCAGAAAATTGTGCAAGTATGAATATTCAAGAGCTCAGTGATGAGGTATGATTATTAATTTATTTATAATTTCATCAAATTGTCTTTTCTTAATCGCATAATTCCAATAACTTCGTTGTCTGTATCCTTCATAGAGGTTATGAGTCCCGTGTCAATTGGCCGTTTAATATAAATAAATAATAATATAACGATAGATAATAAATTTATATGAATTCAATATGAAGATAATTTTATAATTATTCGTTATTAATTTATTTTATTTTGTTTGCAGCCTCCTTTGCTTCAAGCAATATTTCTTGGAGATATTGAAGAGATTCGTATGCTATTGCTACATGATGAGGATATTCATTGGCAAGATGTTGAGCAACGATCATTGCTTCATGCTGCGGCATTTATGTAAGTAACATACATATCTATTTTTATTTATATAATTATATATGTATATGTTTTTTTTTGTTTGTTTAACTGAAATTAAAAATGTCGAATAATGTATTTTAGGGGAGATCCTGCGATAGTTGAAACACTCATTCTCAATGATGCTGGCGTTAATAATAAAGATAAAAGATGGCTTACGCCTTTACATAGAGCATGCTGTTTAGGAAATGATGGTGTGGTTAAAGTATTGTTGAAACATGAAGCTGCAGTGAATGTCAGAGATCGTAATTGGCAAACGCCATTGCATGTTGCTGCAGCAAATAATGCGGTGGAATGTGCCAAACTTATCATACCAAGATTATTTAATATAAATTTAACAGATCGAGGCGGTAGAACGTGCTGGCATCATGCAGCTTATAAAGGCTATGTAGAAATGACTGAATTATTATTGAGCCAAACTGGATGCGTTGTAAATGCCCGCGATAAAAAAGATCGTCGAGCGTTGCACTATGCAGCTCATATGGGTCATGAAGAAATAGTAAAAATTTTATTTCGTCATGGTGCTGAACTTGATGTACGAGATCGTGATCTTTATACGCCATTACATGCGGCGGCGGCTGCTGGAAAAATTGATTGCTTAAGAACTCTTATAAAGGCCGGTTCAGATATGGAAGCGAAAAATGTTTATGGTAATACTCCACTTCATGTTGCGTGTCTCAATGGTCATGCTGACATAGTTGCTGAATTAATTCGTTATGAATCAAACATCGAAGCGGTGAATTATCGTGGTCAAACGCCGCTTCACGTTGCTGCCGCAAGTACACAGGGTGTTGATTGTCTGGAATCACTTTTGCGTGCTGGTGCACGTATTAATGTACAATCACAAGATGGTCGTACGCCACTTCATATGACAGCTATTCACGGTAGATTCACGAGGTCTAAAAGTTTATTAGATGCTGGTGCATCACCAGACACAAGAGACAAAAATGGCAATACTGCACTTCATATTGCCGCGTGGTTTGGCCATGAGTGTTTAACAACGACTTTGCTTGATTGTGGTGCGTCGCCAGCAGCTCGAAATGCTGAACAACGTACACCTCTCCATCTCAGTTGTCTTGCTGGTCACATTGAAGTATGTCGAAAATTACTTCAAGTTGATAATCGAAAAATTGATTCACGTGACATTGGTGGACGAACGCCATTACATTCGGCGGCATTCAAAGGATCTGTTGATTGTCTCGATCTTTTATTATCAAGTGGCGCGAATTTTCGATTATCGGATAATGACAATAGATTAGCATTGCATTATGCCGCAAGTCAAGGACATTATCTTTGTGTTTTCACACTAGTGGGTTATGGTAGTGATCCAAATGCTCAAGATGTTAATGGTGCTACGTGTCTTCATCACGCTGCTGCTGCAGCGAATCCTGCTAGCAATTCGGATCAATGTGTCAGATATCTTCTGGATCATAGAGCCGATCCACAGATTCGTGATAAACGTGGATTCACTGCAATCCATTATGCAGTTGCAGGTGGTAATCAGCCAGCACTCGAAGCTCTATTGCATGACTCATTGCTGAGTGGTAATGCAGCAATGTCAATTAATTCCACAAATCCATCATTACGACCATCAATAAATGACTTATCATCACCAACTTTGACTCCATTGCATCTAGCGGCTTATCACGGTCATGGCGAGATCCTCAGACTTTTATTACCGCTATTTCCGAGCACTAATATCAGAGAAGACACCGGCAAAACTCCTTTGGATCTTGCAGCTTATAAGGGACATGAACAGTGCGTGAGATTATTACTTCGTTGTGCAGCATTAGTTTCTGTTCAGGACAACATAACGAGACGAACGCCAGTTCATTGTGCTGCGGCAATGGGTCATACTGATTGTCTTAAGCTCCTATTAAAAAACATGGAGGATCCATCGGTTGTCGATCGATGTGACTCCAAGCAACGCACTGCTTTAACACTGGCGGTCGCTAATCGACATCATGAATGTGCATTAGTATTGCTTAAATTCAAAGCTGATTGTAATTTGCCTGATATCAATAAACACACACCACTCTTTCGCGCTGTTATTCATGACAAGGATTTGCCCATGGTAGAATTATTATTGGAATATGGTGCACGTGTATCAGCACAAGACTCTAATGGTAAAACACCATTACATTTGGCCGCTGCGTGTGGACGTCTTAAGATACTAGCAGCACTTATCAAAGCTGATCCTAGTGCAAGTGCGATCTCTATGAAAGACGATCAAGGTTGTACAGTTCTTCATTGGGCGTGTTATAATGAAAATGCCAATTGCGTAGAATATTTACTGCAACAAAATCTTGTGGATAATTTGGAGGGTAATCCATTCTCGGCTGTTCATTGTGCTGTCCACCAGGGATCCGCACAGTGTTTGGAGTTGTTGATTAATAAATTTGGTGGACAAGCAGTTGCAGCACCAAGAGACACACCTAGAGGAAGACTTCCATTACATGCTGCTGCTGCTGCTGGATCGGTTGAGTGTGCTAAACTTATTCTCACATCGGTTGGTCCAGAATTGGCGGGATTAGAAGCACAAGATTATGCGGGTCGAACTCCTTTGCTTAATGCAGCAATCACTGGACAAACTAGCACGATAGGTATACGTCTTTAAATTACATTTTCGGATTTTTAAATATTGAATGGTTATTATATGTATTTTTTTTTAATTATATGCATTTTGCGTAGAATTATTATTAGAATGGAAATCGGATATTGAAGCCGTTGACTCGAATAATAATACAGCACTTCATTTGGCATGTCAACGACGGCATTCGGCAGCAGCGGCTGTTCTTTTAGATAAAATTGAATCATTGGAAAAGTATAATGATAATGCTCAAAAAGCGTCCGGCCAGCGAAATCGTATCGTTAATATTATTAATAAACAACAAAAAACTCCACTTCATTTAGCGGCTAGGAATGGCCTCGTTGGGGTGAGTTTTCATCAATATTAAAATTTTTATTAATGAATCAACTTGAACCTATATTAATTTGGATTTATTCACCATCAGGTGACCAGAAGATTACTTCAGCTTGGAGCAAGTGTTGTTGCAGTAGACTCTGAAGGATTAACACCTGCATTGGCTTGTGCGCCAAATGTTGCTGTTGCTAAATGCCTTGCAACAATTCTTGCGGCACATGGTAGATGATTTATTATTAAATTAGTATTTTCAAACTGAACTTTTTCTCATCTTTGACATTGATATTTTTATTACTAATATAGATAGATAATGTAAAAGGATTTTTTTCTTAGGACAAAACTGGGAATCAACACAACAAGTGCCATCAATACAGCAAGCATCGGAGGTTTATTTAAATGGAAGAGAATCTCAGCATAGCTCGGATTCTGAATTTTATTGACGACTGCAAATAATTCACCCACACGCAGATTTTTTTATCAACTTTGAGTTTATATGAGCTCTATTAATTTGATAAATTCTGTGTGATCTGCAAATACATCAGCTTATTAAAAAATATCCTCCCTCCCTCAATTTGTATATGAAATTGGAATTGCTCCATTTTTAATCTTGCATATATCAACAAATATATATATAAGTGAAGAAAGCGCACAGCTTCTGCCTACAGAACAAATTCTAATTTTTAATATAAATTTCATAAATATATATATTCGCCATCGCGTGATTATAAATATTCTCTTATAACAATAAATGGCGGCCTGCTCAATTATTTAAGTTGATTTTCACCGTCGACGTGCATTTTTTTATACCGAGTGATCAATAAATTAATAGATTATATTGTTAGAAATAAATAATTGACTTTGTACATAATCATAATATAATTTTCAATATATAATCATTTATTTGAAATATATATTGTAATTATAATTATGGACAGAATCTTTTAAATAAAATAATATAAAAAAAAAATATAATAACTATTATACAGTTGATTATTGTCATACAATAAAAAATAGGGAAAAATTTATATTTTGCGCATGACATCAGCGCGCACATGTGGTGGGTAACAGAGAACAACAGAGAAGAGAGTGTAGGTAGACTCTCTCTATGACTTCTAAAATATAATACATGTGTTTGATAATAACGAGAGATTGAGAAATAAATTTATAAAATAGTTATGGCTGCAGCAAAATTAACATCGGGAAGTATTTCCCCAAATGCATTGAAGGCTACCATGTTAGATGGAAAACAAAAACCTCTTATGTTTGAGATAATTTCTGAATGTCGAACAACAAAAGCCAGAACCGGTAAGATGACTCTTGTTCATCATCAAGTGGACACACCAGTATTTATGCCAGTGGGTACACAGGTAATTAAATTCTCAATTATTTTTTGCCTATTAATATCAATAGTTTGTTATAATTTAATTGTTGTCGCTATTGAATAAGAATATAAAAATATTTTGAGGTTATATTTATATCTCATCATGTAATTATAAATAAAACTCATGATTGGATTTTTGAATTATAGATAAATAGTTGATATTTAATTGTTATAGGGTACATTAAAAGGATTATTGCCACAACAATTGGAAAAATTGAATTGTCAAATAATACTGGGAAATACATATCATTTAGGAACTCGTCCTGTAAGTAAAATATTTTTTATCAATGCTTTTATTTCACATGCAGTATTTTTAATTATGATGTAATATGTTAATAATTTGCAGGGTGCTGAAATATTGAGGAAAGCTGGTGGATTACATAAATTTATGAATTGGAAACGAGCATTGTTAACGGACTCTGGTGGTTTTCAAATGGTATCACTTTTACATTTAGCTGAAATAACTGAGGAAGGTGTCCAATTTAAATCTCCTTACGATGGATCTGAGTGTATGTTGACACCTGAGCATTCTATAGAAATACAAAATGCAATAGGAGCCGATATTGTGATGCAATTAGATGACGTGGTTAAAAGTACATTAACTGGTCCTAGAGTAGAAGAGGCGATGCAAAGGTGCAGTGAAAAATAATTTTTAATCGTATAAATCTATTTAATATTTACTGAAAAATATTTATAAACTGAAATTAATTTATAGAACAACGAGATGGTTGGATCGATGTTTAGCAGCGCATAAACGACCAAATGAACAGAGTATATTTCCCATTGTTCAGGGTGGATTAAATGATGAATTGAGAATGACAAGTGTTAAATTACAATCTCAAAGGGAAGTGAACGGCTTTGCGGTTGGTGGTTTGAGCGGTGGTGAGAGCAAGGATGATTTTTGGCGTATGGTTCATCTTAGCACGAATGTTCTTCCAAAAAACAAACCTCGATATCTTATGGGTGTTGGATTTGCAGTAGATTTAGTTGTTTGTTGTGCTTTAGGAATTGATATGTATGACTGTGTATTTCCAACGAGAACGGCTGTGAGTATATTTATGTTTTTTTTAAATCCTAAAACATATGTAAAAACCGCAGTTGATCATGGTTTTTATATTTATTGTATTACAGAGATTTGGATGTGCTCTTGTTAGAACGGGCCAATTGAATTTGCGACAAAAAATTTATCAACATGATCAAAAGCCGATTGATGAATCATGTGAATGCACCACATGTAAAACATATACACGCTCTTACCTTCATCATATTGTGACTGTAGAAACTGTTGCGTGTCATTTATTGTCAGTGCATAATATTTATTTTCAAATGAAACTAATGAATGACATTAGAACTAGCATTAATACACAAACATTTCCGGAATTTGTTAAAGAATATATGTTGAATCTTTATCCAGATGAAAATTATCCAACATGGATTTTAAATGCTCTAAATGAAGTTAATATTCATTTGAAACCATAACGAAGATGAATAACAACTGAATAATAATGTCCGAAAAGACAATTTTTCTATTTGATATTTTATTTTGAATAAAAATACATAAGAGCATCTGCAGAAATTATTTTGTTTTAAAATTTCTCGTAATACTTGGACTATTGATAATGCAAACTAACAAACTATCAAAAAAATATTTATCATGTACCCATGTACATTTTGCGCATAATGGTGTTTCTTGTCCATTATTACGATATCTATCCTTTTATTTTCATTTTGATTCATTTTAGTTTTAATTTTTCCTTCATTTTTTGGTAATTACATGAAATCATCTGAGTCATAGCCAGCTTCAACGTTGCTTGTCATTTTGTTTTCAGTAAACAGTGATGTATAACTCCTAAAAAGTAATTATCAAATAATTTTGAATAGTACAGATATGAAATAATATTTTTTCTAAACACAATTTACCAACCTCATTTCGGCTTCGGCCTGTCTTTTCTGCTCCTCAACTTTCTCTTGAGCCTTTTGCTCTCTTATCAATTGCTTTTTGTCTTCTCGTTCGGTTCGATCACGTTGTTCTCTCATTGCTCTCAAATCAGGTGTTTCCACTCGTTTAGTTTTAGTCAATCTATTGATTGTCGTGCTAATTCTTTTTGCTACATGAATTTTTTTCACGTCAGTCTCCTTATGAAAACCTACTTGACCCACATCCATACCCGGTGTTTTTTTCAAATTAGACCACATGGTATATACAACGTCGACATCATTCACTTTATTCCCTTCAATACTGTTTGCTTTGACTAATTGCGCTGCATCGTCAAGAATTGTACTTGGAATATCGTCGATAGTTTGACCCTGAATTAAATAACACCATAATCCAATAAGAAAATAAAAAAAGGAATTAATGTGTTTATATGAAAAAGTATAAAAATTAATTACTTTACGAAGTCGAAGATAAACGTGAGCTGAAGAAAATTTATCGACATGAAACCACACGTCCTCTGGCCATCCCCATTTGATTAAATCTTCGTCTAAAATCATATTTTTTTATTATACAATGTATGTATTTAGTTTTTATATGTATTCCAGTACTCTTCTATTGGAGTGACATTATTTGTTTATAAATTAATCAACAACTTACTCTCATATTTATCAACACCCATGAATAGTGTTACCGGTGGTTGAACCACTGAAATTACAAAAACCCATCGATATGTATTAGTGACTATTTTTTTTTTAATTTATATCAATATCGTACAACAATAGTTTACCATCGCTTTTAAAATAAATAACCATATTTCTAGATGAATTATTCAAATTTCAAATTTAACAACATTCAAATATTCACAAAACGTATAATGATATTAAATAGTGAATGAATTGTTGAAATAAGTTTTTGATCCCAATGTTATTATGAATTTTACAGAATCATCACATTATTATCCATGCTCGTCTCTAATAGTTAACAATAATTTAGCCGTCGTTGCCATATTACAATTAATGAATAACATAACCTAAAACTTGGTTTTTTATTCCTCCATTTAATGTAGCGTCGCGAGCGCCGCTCTACTATTGCGTCAGTAAATGTAATTACATATCACATCCATTTACCAAGTAAGAAATTTTTGGTGTCGCCAGTGTTTTTTATATTCATTATATTCTCATTCTGATATATTTGATATAATTTATTTGCTGCGGACTCCAATGTAAATTGAAATATTTGATTATAACTAATGTAATTCAGTGAATAAATTGCTGTGTGGTGAAAAGAATTGAATGATTAAAATAATGAAAAAAATATGCGCGGTAAAATATTGCGCAGTGGTTGTGCGCAATCGAGTCGCATTCAATATTCATTTGTTTCGCGGCGTTCGACCGTTAGTGTGTGGCTTTTATATTTAATTCATATTAATCGTTTTAAACAATTGTTTCTTAGGTTTTTTTTTCATTTCAATTATTGCTTAGAGTCAGTGGAGGTTTTTATACATATTCCAGTTATTGAATTTAATAATGTAAAGTGATAATATTGTGAATTGTGTTCGGCGTCGTGTGTGTGTTGTGTGTGTGTGTGTTGTGTGGCCTTATATTTTTCAACAATGAGTACCAGTAAGTTTTAAATATTTCAACGGATATAAAATAATGTTGATTAAATATATAATATTATTAATATTTTATAGATTGCCCGATGAACCTCGGACTTGTTGCACAAAATGGACAACAATAAAATGACGAGAATATTAACAAAAGTTTAATTGTCGTCCAACGTTGGATTTTGTGGTATCGTTATATTTTTTTTGTTTATTTATATTATCAAAGATTCGAAATGTTTCTCAGGGAAACAGAGAGAAAGATGTATTTTTATTATGTATTTTAAAAATAATATTCTTCAAGTGTTTTACGACTAAAATATTCACCTTATAATTTTTTTTATTTTTGATTTAACACATATTTATCAACAATTGTTTACAATTAAATTTACCGCGCAAATAATCATGAATGATATTGCGCATGCGCACACATACTTGAACATATAAAAAAAAACACTCGCGAATTATGGAAATTGTCTGTGTTGATAGTTGATCATTTTATGTGAATTTATGTATTTGACATAATACAACGAAATATCATTATTGTGAACTAACAACTTAATTTATAAATCGAGGTAAGTCTTAATAATACAATATTAATTTAATAATAATTCATTTGTCACATTTGATGAAAGTAAGTGTGGAATTTTAGTCTTATATATCATATAACCTCAAAATATTGCGGGTTCTTTCATAAATATCTTAATTATTTCACTAGATAGAGAAATATAAATCATGACGGGATCTGGATCAACAGCTGATGAATCTACTACACTACCAACTGAAAAAGCATCGAATAATCCACTGGAACAATTTGTATTGCTTGCAAAAACGGCAAAAGGCGCAGCGGCATTAGAATTGATAAAACAAGCAATAGAAACACCTGGTGTTCATGTATTTGGTGAATTGTTAGATATGCCAAATATAAAAGAATTAGAAAATGGTCCGCATGCTGAATATTGGAACACACTTAATTTATTTGCATACGGCACATATAAAGAATATTTGGCAAATGTTGATAAATTATTGCCATTAACGCCAGTACAAAAGAAAAAACTTCAACATTTGACTATTGTAACATTGGCTGAGAAATCAAAATGTATTCCATATTCAATATTATTGGAAGAACTTGATATTAAAAATGTTCGTGATTTAGAGGATTTAATTATTGAAGCAGTTTACGCTGACATTATTCATGGTAAATTGGATCAAAAAAATTCACAATTGGAAGTTGATTATGCTGGATTGGGTAGAGATGTAAGACCCGGTGAAACTACTGCAGTTATGGATACATTAGCTGCTTGGGGTCAAACGTGTGAGACAGTATTGGCATGTATTGAACAACAAGTTTTCCGTGCGAATGTTGAAAAACAAAAGGCAACACATCATAAAGAACGAGTCCAACAAGATGTAAGATCAATTTTTTTCATTTCAATTTTTGTTTACATCATTTTCATTTTATTCTTGTTTATTATTTGTAGATTGCAAATATAAAAAAATCACTTTTGGCGCAAGCGGGTGGTGGTGGTGTTCAGGAGGCTGATGCTGCTGGTGGTAGTAATATTGCTGGTGGTAGTGAATCCAGTAGGGAAGCAATGTCAGTGCCAACTGATTCAAAGAAAAAACAACAAAAGGCCAAAGGTATTAGAGGCAGTGGTAAGTTCTGGAAGGCGTAAATTCAAATGTTTTTCCGAATATTTTTCTCTGTATCTGTGGTTATAATGTCAAATTCATTCAATATATATAGGAGAGAATCGAATTATTATTTTTTTCTTTGTTTTGTTAGCAGCACTGGTAATTTTTGTTAAAGAAAATTGTCTAAAAACTTGAGGCTCGTGATAGCGATAATTATGTTTTCAAATATAGAAATTTCAATTTTCTTAATTCTCGATAAAATCGAATAAAGTTAGATTTTTTTTTGTGCAAAATAAATGTGAAGATTTTTCGTCAAATTTAGATCAATATTGACGCGAAAAAAAAAAAGTTGATGGATAGTAGATAGTAAATAAAGAAAAAAAAATGTGAGCTTGTATTTGTTACTCAAATAAAGGGTAATTTATTTTAGTCAGCTTTTATCTCTCTTTCTCTCGACACCTTTGCTGCCTTAATCCTGACACGCAATTTGGTCATATGTATTTATATATGGGAACTTTAAACAAAAAAAAAAGCCATCTAGAAGCAAATCGAGATGTCACCAATATTTTTTTTATTTATTAAAAAATTTTTTTCTTATTAATTTTTCTTCAAATTCCAAGGGAAATCTAAAATTTTTTGTATAATTAAATTTAATTGTATTAGATATGCATCATCAAAAAATTATATTTAATTTATCTATTTACTGATCCGATTCTTCAAACTCTGCGTAATATTTTTGTTAATATAGATTGATAGAAAAAAAAAATTTATTATACGATTAATGGGGATTTTCAGGATCTACTTTTGATCCAAATGCGATGATGAACTGACCATCAACTATATTGGCATCCATGGGCATGTATTAGACGAATCTTTGCAGCAATCACGCAGGTTGTTTGGCATATTTTCTATTTAAAATAATTAATACATATTTTATGTTGTATTATTTTGTATATTTTTCAAATAAATTTAAACTTTGTGGTAAATTGTTTTCCAATACAAATAAAATTTTTAACTTTACATTTACTATTTATTGTAAATTTATTTCTACATTGTTTTTCATTTTTATTTCATTTTCATTATTATTTTATATATTCTTCCCACATATTTTTCATAATAACAGAATAATTACTATGGCAATAGTTAATTACATGTAACTACATTCATAAATATTTTATTTATATGAGAGATTTAGCATTGTTTTGCATTGCATTTTTTAATTTGGTATTATTCATTTATTTGATATTCTTATATTTTTTCATCAAGATACATATTATAAATAGATTTTTATTTAGTTTTTTTTTATAGAATAAATTGCATATCTTATACATCATTCAAAATCAACGGAAATAATATTCACCAGTATAAAAAACATCTCATCGATATATCTATATATTATATTTTCGATTTTAAATTTGTGAGACATTGAATATATTTATATAATATCGACAAATTATCACAATTATTTACATTAATTATTTTTTCATATTAAAACAATTTAATTAACATCAATAACAATACGTATATATCATCACATGAAGATAAATTGGAAAATATTTATGTTTTATATTTTCCGATTATTTGTTTCGTATTTTTCCCAGTAATAATATTTATTAAATCATTAGTTGAATTTCGAATATTTTGACAATAATTGGACAACATCATTTGGGGGCTCACTATAATGTAATTGTCCAATTATTCTCATCTTGTTCTTTTCCCTTTTCTGTTATGTACATGAGGAAATAATAAATAAAAAATGCTTATGTAAAATTATTTGTTTAAAGTGTTTCCACATGATTTGGCGATTCTTAACGTATTCATAATAATTAATAAAAATTACATTTATGGATGGTACTTTTAACAATTCGGATAAAGGCGAGAAATTGGACGTATCAAATAAGATATGTTTGATCATAATAATGATTGTAGTTTTCTTTAAATTATTTTTTTAATTTACCTCTAATGCGTTCACATACATTTTACAATGTGACGTTTTACTATCTTATATATGTGTGACAATTCCTCAAGCTTTTGTAGATAAAATCTATAACAAAGGTATAAGGATAATAAATATTTTTACATATTAATCGTTTTAATTTTACGAGTATTTGAAAAAAAAAAAATATAAATTATATTATATTCATTCAATTATATTATATTTACACACTTTTTTCATACTTATAATTATATTATTTTATTTCATTTAATTATTTTCTTCTATTATATTGCGTTGATATAGTTATTGAAGCGAATTTAGTTTATTCCTTTTATTTTTTTTTATTCTCTTACAATTCTAATATTATTCATTTATAGTTAAATAAGTAAGTTGATTTATTTGGCCATCGTTTATTTATTAAGCGTAAATATTTACTTGCAAACTGATTTAACGTTCAGTGCAATAAATTATTAATAGTTTTTATCATTTAATTATTTACAAGCAACAATGATCACTCTATTTTTTATACATAAATGTGTATATATTTTTGTATACTCATGTATGAATATTTGTTTATATTAAATATCGATTTTTATTAGAGTGTACGTATATATATGTATATATTGAAGCGAACACGAAATATAATTAAAGATATTTCAATATTAGATATATTTATTTTAAGATCACAGTGAAAAGTGAACAATCGAAATTGAATTTATTTTTTTTTTTGTCAATTCATGCAAAATATATGAGAAATATATCATTTTAATTAACAATTAGCTTATTCATTGGCGTCATTTCATTTTCTATTTTTTCATTGATACAATCTTATATTCGACCATTAGAAATATTTCTTAAATGTTACCGATTCTGTAAAAGGTATTAATTAAATGCCTTACTATTTAAAAAAGAAAATGTTTTTCGGAAATATCAACTGGTTTATTAGAAATTGGTATAATGTTTGCCTGAAGGACAGGCAATTTTCGTAATAAATAATTCTGCTATAATACACCGTCATTTTGATTAATGGGACCATTCCCGATTCTTGAAATGTTCAACGATCTAACAGAACCAAATGTATCTTTTATATTAATGTCTTTTATCGTTGGTGAAATAACAACATTTATTTCCTTCCCATTATTATTCATCAATGTTTGCGTTGATCTTGTCATCATATTCTGTAATACTTTACCATTCTTACGTTCTCTTATTTCCATTTCATAAACTGGAGAAAACAATAAAATGTTAATTCTAATAAAACAATTATAATTGAAATTGAAAATATAAAACCATTTACGTTCGCTTTGAGTAGAACAGTCAGTGGTGGCTATCGTGTGTCCTTTGACTGCTTTATTTTGATCACATGTAGCTGCTGTCAATGTCACTGTTGATATCATACTTGACGCGTTTGTTCTAGTAATATTCGTCGTGGATTTCGGTGCAAATTGTCCTCTACCACGTCTAATATTTCGCTCAGGATGAATTAGAATTATATACAACTGAAAACGTATTCATAGTAAATATTAATATTCAAAACCTGAAATTAATATAGTATATACATATATATACGTAGATAGATTAATCTTTGCTATTGAGCTTTGTGAAGCTGCAGATGTATTTACCTTGGGACTGAATAAGCATGCTATCGTAACTGACGCTGATAAGCTAATGGTTACGGACATGGAAGTGATTCTGAGTGCAACATGATTGCCTGTGCCAAAGTACAGAGGCACAAATGCAAGCCAAATAATACATGTTGTGTACATTGTAAAACCTGAAAGAATTTATTTCTCTTATAATAATTTCTACATGTACTTTTATTTATTTATTAATTAAATGATGAATTACCGATATGTTTGCTTTCATTAAAGTCCTCGGGTATTTTTCTTGTCAATACAGCATAAATCGTACAGACAATAATTAAAATAATTGGATAAGAAAATGCTATCATATAACTTGCATCAATATAACTGTTGCATACAAGTAAATTATCCTCGCGAGTTGGATAATGATGACGTGCTTTAGCTGGATCTATCACCATCCATACAGCATTAATTAATATTTGAACACCAACCAACAGTGAACATATTATTAATTGTGAACGTGGTGATATAAATGACGGACGCTTTGCACTTTTTTTACTTTTATTGAATATTCGTGATATTCGATTTGTCTTTGTTAATAGTGCGGCGTATACTACAGTAAAACAAAATCCCGCGGCGAATCTATTCAGAGAATTAGAGAGATAAAAATTTCACAGACTTTAAATATAACTTTGATAGAGACTGTAAAAGCTGAAATATTAAAAAATAAAATATTTCACAAAATAATTAATGTATATACACATAAATATTAATATTCGGCGAGAGGTACACGTCAAAAGGGACATGATAAATCATAAATGACTTTGCTTTATTCTATAATGTTTTTTTAAGATTATCCTTGAGAATTTTATTCGTCTATCTATACGTGAGGTATTCTGTTACCCGTGGCAACACACTTGAAACAATAAGGTGGCTTGAAAAAAATAATAATAATAATAATAAAAATTCGTAAATTTGTGAGGGGGTCGATTTTCCCTTACTTACTTTGTCGCTACTATATACATATACTATACATAGGTGTTATGCCTGGAGGCGTGAATTTATGAGCGTAAATTAAGAAAATTTACACAGTTGGGTATTCATTTTCCATATTTAACCATATTTAAATGAGTATTAGGCTTACAGTTATTGTGTTAATGGTCATTAGTAAAATTGTAGCAAAATATATTTTACGTATATATACACGACAGTGTAGAGTTTATATCTTTCTTTTGTTAAATAGGTATAATGAGAATTAATTTGTGAATGGTGCACAGGGTTACAGGTCATGAATAATTAAATAAGCCTAAAAGTTTTCAACTTGATCATTTGTATAAAAATATTTGTTTATATAACGCATTGAAAAAAAAAAAAAAATAATAATATTGAAATACTTACCTCTGGATACCACAAACAATATCAGTTGGCTTGAGTACAAGAGTGAATGTTACCAAGTAACACATCAATATACCAATTAATAAAACATAGGATAATTCACGTCCCGATGCACGTACAATTGGCGTGTCATTGTGTTTAACAAATACACCACCGACAAACAGCGTGATCTGTATAAATAAAAAATTGATTAATATATTGAAATTAAATAATGAAAATTACTTGGAAAATATTTAATATAAATTTAAAAAATGTTAAGATGTAATTTTTCATCTTTTTATGTATCATTGTTATTTATTTATTTCATGGATGTATATATACTAACAAGAATTCCACTGGCTGAAAAGGACATGGCACCAATTGCCCATCCGCTGTCAGGTTTCAAGAATTCTTCGGGTATTTCACGACAAAACGAATGTGTTTCGTCTGGCAAAGTCCCTTGGGAACAGGGAACACATTGTGTTTGATCTGTTGCATGTCGTATCTGTCAAATTGTATTGTTGAATAAATTTAATTATTATCTTGGACAAATATACATATAAATTGATCATATAACTCATCTAGTTATAAATAATTGACGGTGACGTAGGACAATAATAAATTTATTATAGTCTACCTGATATTGAGTGCAATCCAAACAATGCCAACAACAACTCTCTCCTTCGACATATTTTTTTGCTTGGCCCACTCGACAAGATAATGAGCATACGCTTTCGGGGGCTTCTGGATTATCAAGACGAAATTGAATTTCTATATAATAGACAACATATTTATGATAACGAATCAATAAATTTACATATATATATTTATATATGTATAAATATGAATTGTGTTGATATTACCAGACATATTTAGGCGCAATTCGCCTTCTAAATATTTTCCAACTCTTATCCATTTGTATTTGCCAGGTGAAATTTGTTTAAAGTGAATAATATTGTATCGAGCTGGACCGTCGCCATTCTTATCAAAGTGGAAATTATCACCGCTGAGGCCTTTGAAATAAAAGATGAGAAAAATTTTATTATCTATGCATAGTATAAATAATTCAATGATAATTTTTACCTTGGAATTCAACTTTCCGCAAATATTTAAGTAATTCAGTTCCCTTGGTGGGCTTCATTGCATCACAAAGTCCGGCTTTGCCATGACATAAATCTGCATGCATATCACTGAATATACAGATGAAAAAAATATTAATATTATATATGTAAAACTATATTTTGACATGTTATATTACCGGAATGCATAGGCAAATGCCATTACTGCATCCGAAACGAATTGTAGTTGATCCTCAAACGCCGTATTATGTTTTGTCAAACGTTCTTTTGTTGTACACGGTATTTTATATTTTTGATTGTACGGTGTACTTGACGTATTTGGATAGCGACATTGAAAATGATCTTCCCAAAATTCTGTAAATATTATTACATTTAAAATTTTAATTTTTTTAATTTGTAATATATTTAAAAACACTTACCAAAAAACCAGGGATTTCTTTTATTATTTTCTACTGTCAAACTGAGAAAATAATCTTCAAAGCCATCAACAGGATTGGCTTGCGGTTGAACTGACAGTGTTCCTTCAACTTCTGGCTCATTTTTATTACTGACCAGTCCACGTGCACTCCATCCATCACTACCAATCCAATAAAATGCACCGGTGGCATTGTTACGTCTTACAGCTCTCATTACACCAGCCACTTCTTGATCCGACCCAAATATGATACATCCTGTTTCAAAATATATATCGTTAAATTTTACGATTGGTATATATGGAATACATGTAGAATATATAACTTATGATGTGTAGATTTTATGTGGATATTAACTACATGTTGTCTCGTGCTTTCTGGTGAAGTGTAATAGCTCATTTAGAATTGACTGCGTCGTATAAAAGAATTTTATAGTTTACTCAGGAGCTTTGGAAATTTATTTTTATAAATGTAGCAAAAGGTTGGTTGGTTATTCTTTTCTCTCTATAATAAAAGGAATTTCTTTTCCCCTATATATCTATATAGTGCTACTATTTTTTACACTCGTGGTACTTTTTATTATTACACTTGATTGTAAATTTTAACAAAATTGAAATTAGTTTTCGTCGTTATTTTTCGATACTGCAATATAAACGAAAATTTTATCAAAAATTCTTTTGTAATGGCTTGCAGTTTTTATTTTTATTGTGTGCATTACATTGTACCTAACTATGACGTGTTTATTGCATTGTACTTGTATGACAGGTAATTGCTGTATACCGAAAATGCACTAACATATAGCCGTATAATATGTTGGAATATTATGTATTATATATTTTGTTTCCTGCTCTCAGTTTTAAATTGAAAAAAAAAAAAAAAAATTAATTGTTCCAAAAATTTTTTTTTTCTTTCATTTCTGAAATTGCTGTTGTATAATATTGTAGAGAAAAATTGTAATAATGGTAATTAGTTGTTTTGAAATTTTCGTTTTCATTGAGATTTCGTTGCAGCATGGATGAAAAAAATTTGCGATAGAAGGACGATAGTAGTCTACTTATTTTTACCTCTATAAAAGAAGCAGCAAGAATAATTTTTGAATAGCACCATCATTCATGTATATTTTTTTTTGTCTCGCAATGTATAAAATATATACCGTGTATTTGCATGGTTATTTATATGAAATGTTACGGGAGGAAAGGGAGAGATTATTTCTCATTTTATCCAATTTTAAATGCATGTCCATTCGTCAGATAAAAAATATAAATAAATGCGGTCATGATGAGAGTTGTATTCACTATGATATATACATTTTTTTTTTTTCATATTTTTTATATTTTTTTATTTACCTTCCTGCATATGTATATGATTCACTTTTTCGTTTCGAATGAGGGGAATATAAGTATTTCAAGTGGACAGCAACCTTAAAAAAGTTGTGTGGTGCGGACGAACAAAAAAAAATTGTCTGTAGATCTTTAACGACTTGGTCCATTTATTTCGTAAACTTTTCCCGGTGGGCCTAATGCTCCTGAGAGACCTCTGTTCGTGGGTATAATAAATTCTTTTGCCTTTTACTACCTTTTTTTCTTTCTTTATTCTCTTCACACTTTTTTTTTCTGCTCATTCAACACCAACAATTTATTTAAAAAATATATATATTTATATAACTTTTTTCAAAATAATGATGGGATATCGTGTGATATTATAATTCATCAAATTTTAAATAAAATGATTTATCACCATTCAGTTAGACAGGTGAAAATTTTTTTTTCTTCTCCAAAAATTATTCCTGATTGTACACGTTTGGATTGATACTGTAGAGCCGTAGTTTTTCCTCATTTTTCTTCTCACTCAAGGCATTTTGCTTATTCATTCATTGTCGGTTAACGTTGGCGCATCATTATTTTCGTTTTTCATTTTAATTTAGTCAAATATATGTGTATATGTATTGTTGATAGTAATGAATAATGGAGCTGGAGAACTTTAATATATGGATTTGGAGTTCATTTATTGTATTAAACTAATCAAATATGTTAGGCGTGAGCTGGCAATTTGATTGATCCTTTAATGGGTACGTTTCATTTATCTTCATTGTCACAGCACAAAATATAAAATATTCACGAATATTTTAGGCCGAATATTTCGAGCGTTGAAATGAATAATTTAACATCAAAATGAATTTGAATTATTTACAATTAAAAATAAACTAATTTCCGTAAAGAAATATTCTAAAATTAAAATAATTTAATTATTAATTTATTCTTCAGACAATATTGCTGCTTTATTAGTGTTATTCATTATTTACTACAAAATATTATTGTGGACTAATATGTATACATACATATATATATATATTTGTTTTTGCACTTGATATTTTTTCCCTTT
>JAQQBR010000005.1:5651578-5662201 GCA_030347285.1 Microctonus hyperodae
TCAATTTATATTTATATTTCGTCAACAAAATTATTAATATGTAGAGATGTATATATATCATTTTCGTTTTATCGGGTCTTTTAAAAAATTCCGTTATCGTACGATTCGTTTTCCTCAACTGCATAAAAAAAAAATACAATCTGAGAAAGTGGGACATTGACTTTTATTATTGTATCCATCTTGCAGTAAAATCAACGGCAGTAAAAATTTTTATTTAAAAAAAAATTATTTTTACACAGATGCGAAATGTATTTGTTGTCATATTATTATAAAATGATGCAATCGTCGTGAACAAAAGTATTGTAAAATACTATAATATATACACATAAATATATATATATATACGTGTATTTTCTAAACTAGATAATAAAAGTATAACATTTGTAGAATTTTAATGTAGCATAGGCATTTGTATGCAAAGAAATTTCATGTGTTTTTTCAACACGAATGTAACAAAAGTGTTTCTATTATCAACTTTTTTTATTCTCTGGAATATTGCCATTTTTTGAATAATACGTTTCTGAATAATTCATATTGCATTGTACATGATATATATCATAAATGTATCTATAAATATCTATATATGAATGAACAATTAAAAAATCCTTTTGCGTGTCTGATTTTTTTGCATTAATAAATATGTATGTATTTTTTTTTTTTTTTTTTATATTAATAAAATCATGGGTGGAGATATTCAGGTATCAAGTGTTAACAATTGCAGTGGATATAGAATGTAAATTGAGGGAGTTTATATTATTTTTCCCTTTTGTTCATTGGTTTATTTCCGATAGCCCGTTGCATCCTTCCTTTATTTTTCTGTTTGAAGCTCACGAGCTTTTTTCATCGTGCGTGGGTTATCGATATTTCCCAAACAATGTTGCACCAGCTGACGTATTTGCCGCGTTGTCGTTAATCATATTTGTTATGTAACAATCGCTAATATAATAACAGATAGCTTGCACGATTTTTGTCAAATATTCAACAAATTGATTTTGAATATAATCATGGCTTGAAATTTATATTTATATATGGAGTGAAACATGTGTAACACACAACTATTCAGTGGCTGATGAATTCAATTGTTTATATTATTCGCAATGAAAAATACAAACAATGAGATCAAATATAAATATATGTTGAATTAAATTTGGATACAATATTTCATTATTTAAAGCAGTATATATGTATTATAATTTAAATTGTGAATTTCATTTAATTTTGGTGTATTTAAAATTATGAAAAATCTACTTCTCTATCAAAATAATTTTTTTTTTTCCATATTAAACGTTATTAAAATGGAATAAAAAAATTTTATTTGATATAAATTATATAGTCCAATTGAAATATCCTTGAAACGATTTAAAACTTTAAGTAGCTCTTTAACGCAAAGTGAATAAGAAAAATAATAGAGACGATTGAAGAAGTTTTATAACATTCAAGTTAAAATCTTCAATTTTAAACGAAGTCGAGATATAAATCTTGAAAAGTGATAATAATACACTTAAAATTAAATTGATATTCAACGATTAAATTGTGAAAAAAAAGTACATGAAAATACAAACTTTAGATGAATAAAATACGATAAAAATATAAATAAATTGAATAAAATTTATAGAATTATCTTGGGAAATATGCAAAGTAAATACAACTCCAACTGTCAATCAATAGTATTTTTTTAATCTGATATAAAATATTTTATTTCCACAAATCACTGCGAGCAATAAACATTCAAGTCCATATACAATATTATAATTTTTATCATTTATATACATCCATATAAATTCAGCTATCCAAATTGAACAATTATTTGATATCTCAGTACATCATTCGCATTTTTTAATTATTCAGATGAATAAACTTTAAATAATATCTTTACGAGTGTCTTCAATGCATGACTGGCAGTGGATAATATTTTTTTATTACTCACAATTTTCCTTACAATTCATTTATCTTTTTTTTCCCATCATCATTCTTGGTATTATGAAATCAGCAAAAAGTATCAGTGAACTTAAAATGTGGTTTAGACGTATGGCATATACGTATAGGTGAGAGGTTTACTGGGGCGACGATGCGTGACAGCTCACGCTTCTTATCGTCTTTCCTCAGCTTCGAATATATATATATTTTCCGTTCCTCCATCGCGCTTCAGCAAAACTCATATATTACATCCCTTCTATTTTTTTTTTTTTTTTTTTTTTGCAATGTTCTAGAGTGTATTGTCTTCGTGTTCTTTCATTTAGCTTATTAATAAATAATTCATGTTTTTCACCAGAGTTTATGTGAATGTTGTATAGATAAAATTCACAATGATTTAAATAATTTTATCATAATTTAATTATTTTTATCGTATAATTTTATTTGCTTAATTGCTTGTAAAGAATTTTTATCTCGTCAATTATTTATGACTTTTTTCAACCACTGTTGATGCTTGTATGTTATTTACTATTATGTAATTACTAGTCGTAAACATCTCGTGTGGCATATGTCAGTATATGCGTGTGTAATGTGTTGTGTGTGATGCCAATAGTTAGATACGAGCACGACTCCTTGGTATAAACGATATGGTTACTTATTTTGTTTCCTGAACATTTGCGTGTCAGGCAATTAAGTTCTATGTGAAATAATGAAGCATTTTATTAAAGTAAGTGTTTTATATTGTTCTTGTGACCGTAAGTTTCTGCAATATAATTATAATTCACACGTGATAAATTAATTGGCAGATAGACATTATTTAAGTAGTGAATAACTGTGAATAGTCAGACATTCATCGAATATAAATTTAATTTCAAAATAATTCTGTTTATTTTCAATAAATTACAAATAATATTCTTTCTTCTTCTTCTTCTTTTTATTGAATTGCTATATTTTTTCCATTATTTTTTCATGTCAGCTTTTTCAAAAAATTAATGTGGGATAAATCTATGTAGGAAATAAAGCAAAAAAAGTTAAGTATATAGTTGAGTAAATTATGATGGAAAGTGATCGATGGCAGTGAGATATGAATCAACCTCTTTTTTACGATAGGTGAAGCACATCTATTCAGTTGAATATGAACAGAAAGAAATAGAATAAAAAAAAATTGATTTTTTTTTTTTTTTTCATACGAAATGGAATTAAATAATATCAAGAAAAAAAAAATATGGTATTCAATTCAGTCATATGAAAATGATATAAACAAATAGATGCTGATGAAGATTTACATTTGAGATTTCATAAATTTTATTACATCATTAGTTAATTAAATTAGATTATTCAATTAAATCCGGTGAAAAATAAAAATTATTATACTTTGTTATTCGAAAATAAAAATGTTGTATTGCATATGATTATGCAACTCATTGATTGAGCTAATATAGATGATATTATATCTATACAATTTATCTCTCCCCCTATTCCTCTTTAAACAATAAATGGCTATGCCACACCTACACAGACTCAATGTCGTTCTCTAAATTATACATAATACATACATATTATTTGGTCGTGAAGCATCTGTTTGTTTATTAAACATATACGTATATCTGCTTTTATATGTATGCATACAATATACACATATAGAGGGTTGATAGCAAATGATGTTGACTCGATCTCTAATTTGCTCTTTAATATTATAGCTGCCCAGTATTTGTCGATTTAGTAAGGTTAAATGTCACATTTATTTATTATTTGTGTACTCATGATATTGAATATTTCCTGATGAACTATGTATATATATAAATAATTATTTTTTTTTTATTATTATTATATATAAATGTTGTTGTTTTATTATACAAAATAAAAATACTTTATTATTTTTTTCATACATATTTTTCCGAATAATATATATTTTCTTCTAGTTTTTGCGTTGTCTTCATAGTCTTCTGGTAAAGTTTTTTGTTTAAAAGTTTTTCACACAGTAAAATATCTTGGTATATGTATATATGTACAAGCACATAACTTGAGTGTAAGTTGCAAAGTATGTGTATTCACTCAGGATCATGCTGTAAATATATGTATGTGAAAATTGTGAAAATATGATGAATAAATTTCGAAATGTGATATTTATAAGTGGAAGTTTTTAATTTAAATTTGAATATAAAATTCTACGACTTTCAAATAAATATATTTTCTATTTACAAATGAATTATTATGTAGGTATTTCATTCTTTATTCAATTTTTTTTTTCACACGAGATAATATTTTACCGAAATATATCACGATGGTAATTGAGTTTGGGGGGGTTATGGATCGCGCAATTGAAACGTGACCATGATATTGATTTCTTTTTTAGTGTGGAAGAAATAGATGAAAGAGGGATAGTGGTTTATTCCATCTATCTGATTGTCGACCCTAAAAATGAAAGAAAACGAGAAAGAAACAGAGATTGGTGAAAGTTATTCCCAAGTTTCTTTGGGTTTTAGCTACTAACTGTCAACTTTCATAAAAGCTTCTCTTTTAGGGATGAACCCGATTTGTGTATAATGTACGGAAAATCCGATGACAAAAATGTCGATTAGATGATGTAAAATTTATGATATATGGACCATTCGGAGTAGAAGTAAATAATTGATGATGAGTTATTCTCAAATGTTTTAGAAATATATTTCATCATAATTCAACGAATTAAAGTTATTGTTGTCATTACAAATATTACATAAAAATGCACATGTAGGCATTGTGAAAGTACGTTCTAAATGAAATGTGTTTGTTAAGTGGCTGTGACATCCATAAAGTTTAACCGTTGTGTGGTATCAGTGGAATTTATTCAATAATTACTAAACTTTGATGAAACTTTAGATAAACGTGAGGAGTTTCCTGTTCACATTATATTATAGAGATAGGGAGCGAATGATTTGCTGATCAATGGTGTGTTTTCTATGGTAAACGAAAAATTTTATAAATTTTATTAATGTTAATTCTCAAAGAGTTTTTAAAAATATTTACTTTTTCGCTGACTTTTCATAACTTGAATATTTTAATATTTTCCACGTATTTCAATTTCTCAAGGGTAAACGATTGATAAGTAATAAATTTCAATTACTATGATAATAATAATGAATTAAAATAAATTTCTCGAGGTTCAGTAACAATTCCATGGACAATAGATTTTTTTGAATTCGAGGCTATTGCATATATGTTTAACAATGAGGGTCTATCGATGTGGGCCAATCTTACTTGAATATTCGTTATTTCAAAGATGCTCTATTATTTATTCTACAATATATATGACCATTCCGACAAATATATCAATATCTTTGTATATACAATCTCGTGTAAAAATATATCTATAGATCATGTATGTAAAAATTTCCAATAGGTTTGATTTTCATTCTATGATTGAAAAAAAAAAAATGAATTTTTTTTTTCACTCACAGAAATTACATTTCATTCCACGCGTAATTTTCTATGTATAACAAAGGTATACGTGCATGGGTTATACATACATAACCTACGATAAATATAAATTTGATTTATAATACCTCATGCTTCAACCACACTTCATCGGATGTCTTTTATAAAAATACACAGCAGCTATATGTGTATGCGAATGTCTCGCTTCAATGAGCAGCTTTAAGTTGCGTGCATCGTCCCTTGAAATTTCTCGCGTGTTCCCTTTGGATCATAATGGGATTTCAGTCATAAATCTTTTTTTTTTTTCATGAGTGCACATATGTGGGTTATATATATGGTAACATATATATTCTGTCATAGAATGATTGTACAGATCTTGACTATTTTGTTTATTTTTACAGAAAAAAAAATTATTTGATACATTACTGATGGTTTTTTTTTGTTTCTTCCGCTAATTCGATTTTTTATTCTGATATTGATGACGATGATAAACTGTGAAGCTTTGTAAGCAAACAATTCTGTATAGAATTTAAATTTGCATAACTTAACGAATAGGTTAATTCATGCATGCAATATGTTGGTGTAAGTAAACTTTGAATGCTGGATCAAAGACAGATTCTCATGTTCTATTGTTTTGGGGATATATTGTGTTTGATTGTATGCGCAATTATATCGTTAGAAATTAATAATTTTGAATTTGAATTTATCCACTTTGACATAATATTTCACGCTCTTGAATATCAAATATTTATTCAAACTTATATATATTTTAGAGAGTTATTGAATTATTAAATATTTTCCTCATTCTATTCATCAATAATAATTTATTAAAATTGAATTACTGTGACAACAATCATGATAATAATTTCATGAATAGAATTATAATATTTCTATAGTGATAAATGATTATTTAACTCTAATTTCGTGGCCTTACATAAAGAATAAGTTGAATATAATCGTTGATTTTCGAGAGTGTATGTGATAATTTTTCAAATGCTGAGACCTCGTCCTTAATCTACTACGGCAAATCTACGAAAAATGTTTTGAACACCCTGCGGACATGTCTACATGTATATGTTATGTGTTGGGAATAATGATGTTGTCGGTACTAGTCTCCAGAAATCGTGATGAACGATAAAAGTAAAATATTACAGTAATTCACAACCGTCAGTCTCATCTGATGCTTATCCAATTTCTTAGATGTCGAGTGTGTGTTAGATCTCCCCTCGTTGTAACTTTCTTATTGGCACTTTACCTTGAATTACTCGTGAATTGAATTCAAATTGATTACGAAATCAACAAAAATGTCAAACGGAATAGCTTATAGTAAGACAAAAAACTTTTCTTTTAACAACATCAATTAATCTATAATAATACAATATTTCTTTTTCTTTTATTTCATCTTAACAAATTAACAATGTCCCAATTAATTTATTATTTCAATAACTCTATCAATAATTAGTCGATGTTATTTCAATTATATATACAATTAACAACTAAATTTATATTAGACATTTACATCACTAAACACTTTGATATTTTAGAGATAAATAAACCATCGTAAAAAGATAAATTAATTTAAAATAAAATTAAATGAAATGTGTAATGTGAGCTTTGTGTATTTCTCCTTGCGGATAAAGTGATATAATACTACTAATAATTTCCGGTTACAATATTGGGGATTCTCTGGACACAGATTGGAATTGTCTATCGGTATCACACGGCGCTTTATGTAGAGCTTCGTTCGTGAAATATGCATGTGTATATATTTTATGCAGAAACCCTTGCATGACATTGTGTTTAACGTCTACAGTTGCTGTTTATAATTGATGAAAGTATAGTTTTAGTATATAAATTCAAAAATTACTCATAAATTTTTTATGTATCTATGATACAAATTTTATCCTGCATATTTATGTAAATTTAATTCTCACTTAAATAAAATAACAGAGAGATTTATTTTAATTTAAAATGAAAATATTCAATCATGTGAATGATTGCTTTATTTTTAATTTTAGAGATATGGCGTTTATTATATTTATAAGCTTGCGCTGGATTATAATATGCTTGCGCAAAAGATCAAAGATCAGGTATTGATTAAAGGTTCTACTGTGAAATGCGATACTCATTCACTATGTAGTATAGAATTAATAGAATCGACTTTCAATGCAAATAAGAGGCATCGTAAATTCTACGATGAGAGAACGTCGGGAATTTGAATAGCGTCTGCAAAGTACATATGAAAGATAGTTAAATATTGATGTACAAATGATTGTTATAACTGTAATCTGAATTGCTATAATCGATGTTTAATGAAAATATAAAAAAATGTTTGTCTTGAAAAAAATATGACTGGGGGGAATTTTACACTTTGCACATTATATCGCACGGTGCTAATGAATATATGTATCGGCGGTATGTACATTTTATTCAGAATAGTCAAAGAGAATTCTTTTATGTATAGATAAATTATGTACTTGATCCGATTATATATATATATTTTTTTTAATAAATAAATTAATAATGTCAAAAATTCTCGATATTTATTCAGTTTTTTCGTTTGATCTTTTTTACTTTTAATTTTTAAATTACCAGGAAAAATTAAAAAATTGGTAAATAATAAGAAATATTTATATTTTCATTAGACTACAATTTATAATATGACTAGAATTAATTTATATTTTATTAGAAGATAGAAATAATTATACATGTGTTGTAAAAGAAATATTATTATTTATATTGAATTTTGAGTGAGGATTTTTTAGGTGGTTTATTATTTTTTTTTTCTAGATTATAGAATTAATAAATTAAGTAAAAATATGAAATTGAAATGCAAACTTGTTTGGAGAATGTGCACGTTTTTCAAACCTTTAAGGGTTCATTCATATTATAATTTTATTTCATATTCAATAAAATGTGAAAAATGATATTCACATAATCTCTGATAAGTCGTAATATCTGTTGACGTAAATTCTATTAAATGGTCGATTTTATTGAGAAAAGTCTTCATGTAATGCTCTCGATATTACTCGAAAGCTGCACAATAAAATCGTAATATTTATTCTCAATAATTCAAGTAAAATACGCACGCACTGATATAATTAAATTGAATTTTTTAATCACATTCACATTATTTTTTTTTTAAACTTTTAATTCTCTTTCATTTCATTATACTTTGTCGAGAGAGAATAATTGGAAATGAAATTAAAATTAAAGTGAACAATTTTATAAAGTCAAATAAAATGTTGTCTCACTTGAAAATAAAACGGAAATATGAAAAAATATTCAACAATCTCAAACGATCAGTTTGCATTGCAATAAAGTATAGGATTTTGTGGTTTTATTGTCATTTGTTATCCAGTTAATTCAGTGTGCCTTATCGCTATTGGTTGTTATATGCCAATCCCAACGGTAATTAACTCTACCTATGGATTAATCCATGAAATTTATAACAATTTATAAATAAAAACGTACATAACTTTCGTCAAGTATGACAATCATTTATTAAAATTTACTAAAAATTATCTTTGATAAAAATATTTCATTATACTCCATATTACATTATTTTATAAATATATTTAATTTTATCTCTAAAAAAGCAAATATTCATTATATACATATTTAATATCGCTTTTACCATTCCAACATGTCGGTCATATTTAAACTGATGAGAAAAAGAAATCATTAATTATTAATTTAACGAGAAAATGTGAACAAAGTGAAACACAAAAAAAAAATTATAATTGTTCGTTTGTGTCACAATAATATTTATAAACTCCTTTCTTTGATCTATACTGGATAATAAATACCTTGTGACATGTGAAAGGTACCGATATTGCACATGGTACATGATATAATGTCAGGATGACATATGGAATAGTAAATAACGTTTTCTCATCTGATATAATAATGAAAGGTTTAATTCGGAGAAGGCAAAATGGACCGGACATTAAAGTGTATCTCATGAGAATTCACAGTCAGAATGAAGAATGTAAATAGAAAAGTTCTATGCATTTTAAAGCGCTGTTAAAAGATAACATATATTTATCAGGTTATTTAAAATTAATATTTTAATATTTTCTCTTCAGGCAATTTCATTTCAGTAATTATGCATTTATTATGCATTCAATAAAATCGTATTGTATACTCAAGTATTTTATTATTCCATATACACAAATATATAATGTATAATATGTGCTTATTTGTTGCTGGAAAATTAAAATGAATATAGTGGATTTAAGTTAACGAGTACAAAGGGACAAATAAATAACGTTGGTACATTGAAGTATATCTTACAATATGAATTGGAGCTAGTGCTTGAAAATGTATTTGAACTTATATGTATGCAGGAAGCAGCGATGAGACATTGGGAAAATATACCCTGCGGGAATGTGAATTGTGGAACTAAAGCGACAAATGCGTGTAGCCGAGCAGAAATTGTTACAGTTGAATGCTACGGTAAAGTGCGTTGTTTTGTTATGTGCAGAAATGTGAAAAATATGAATAAAAATGGATATTTCATAACAACACTGACATACATATCAGTTAGCTTAGTATTTTTTTTTTTTTTTATTTAGTTTATTTTTGCCTGAAAGGTAAATAAATTTCTGTTGTGCTTTTCACTTTGGCATAAAGCTTGTTTGTATATTTATGATATTGATATAAACTATTTTTTAGTGAGTGTTAAATCGAGGATAAATATAGAAAAAATTATAGTTTTAAAATTTATGAATTTTTCGTTTATTAGATTTTCTTTTTTATATTTTTATTTTGGATTTATTTATTTTTTTTGTTGCTACTTGAGAATTTTTTATCTCATCATATGTACTTATGATTTTAGCAGAGTATTTAGTTTTCGTATTACGACTTTAATATTCAAAGTTAATTGCATTAACATTCGTTGGATACTTCAATTTTATTATGGTTGGATTAATCAAATAATTCCATCATAATTACTACATGGAAATAAGAAATAAAAATTATATTAAATCATGACTGGAATAAAAAAATTTATCAAATAGTTTAGCATGTAAATCATAATAGAATAAAAAATGAATCTCAAATTTTATAGCATTTGTTTTTTGTTTTTGCTTTTTCATAAGTGTATATTATTATAATTAGATTCAGCAAAATTCAGTTAAAGTTTGTACACGGAAAAAGTAATAAAATATTATTTCATGAGCATAACCGTTAGAAATGTAAATTTTTATTTCCGTTTGCATTCACGAGACTTTTATATGTTAAACATATAATGAAACATTGACGTATAAAGATTTGATAAAGAAAATAAAA
>JAQQBR010000005.1:5662301-5686481 GCA_030347285.1 Microctonus hyperodae
TTGTTATTGATAATTCAATCTGGTTTATATTACATATAAACAATGAATTTATACTTATCATTATAAAAATATTAATATCTCTCAATAAATGATTTATAGTAATCGAGTAAAATAAATTATAGCCATTAAATAATTTATGACCTACAATATTTAATTAAAAATAATGGCAAAACAAATGAAGTGTTATAGATATTAATTCTCCAAACAATTGTGTCTGACATAATATATCTTATATCCCCTACATGTAGTCGTGTATAATGCACTTGTAAATATGTATATGTATGTACATAATGTACTCGATTTTAGTAGGTATATCACGAGTTTTCGTTACTATATGCATGGCATCGAATTCTTGTTTCACTGCTGTTGCCATATCCGCGTTCATTTTCTCTGTGTTTGATAAATTTGCGCACGAGCAACAGTCGCATCTAAACAAGATTGTCCCGGGGACTAACAATAGTGACATTATATCCCTACTCGCTAACGTCCTTATTGCCATTCGACAATAAATACTATGGAATTGGAAATGATAATATTTTCATTGTTTATTTTATTTATTTTTTCCGGTTTTTTTATTTTTCTTCTTTCATTTTTTGTTACGTTATTTTTCATTAGCAGTTTAATGTACTTACAAAAATTTATCTGTAGCTGTGTATTGATTTCGTGAAAGTGCAAATTACGAATACTATATACATATAATGACTTACATTTGATATAATTAATTAATAATAGTTGTTGGACGATGAAATGATGAATATTGAGTTGGAGATGAATTTTAATACTTGCTCATTTAATTGAAAGTTATATTTAATAGGATAATACCTTTGAGTCAAGTTGAATATTACCAGTTGATATAGAGTTGGTAAAGAAGTTCGTGACTTTGAGATGCTAAATACCGAAATTCATAGTCGAATAGCATTTAAATACGTTAAATTCTTCTAAATGGATTTCGTTTATTTAATTAATATATTAATCAAAGAGAACTCTGAATAAAAAATATATTTAATGATGAATAAATATAACTCTATCTTTAACAATATAATATAATTGTTCATCTTTGTATTATCTTTTATTGAGCTCTATTTTATAATCTGGTATTTTATTTTTTCACAATCTTTTTTTATATTTACACTCACACATATCTGTAGGTACTTTTATGTATACATAAAATTTATACTTATGTAAATATAGCATATAGATTTATGTCAGGGACGTCACAGATGACACTCCTCTGTGTTTTGAATCATCCGAGTTTTATTCTCATGTCATTTGAAGACATAACCAGATAAGTCAGGTATATGCGCGAGCGGTCATGTAGCAAGAGCGTGTTGTAGAAAAATCTTTGGATTACCCTGAAATTCATTCATGAAAAATATAGATGAGATTGCAACGTGACACAACTCAGAGAAAAGTTTCATGTCTGTTATTTTTACTATCTTCCCCAGTTTACCATCTCTCTATTATCATCTTTGGATGCCAAGTAGTGAATACATAAAATTTAATAATTTTCCTTTGTTATAAATGTAATTCATCGTGAGGAAATGAATAAAAAAAAATTAATAAAACAATTGAGAAATTAATATTTTCTTTTTGTTTTACTGAATAAATTAACTTTGGTATGTTGAGATATTTAGAATGTTTTATCTGAATGACGCGTAGAAAAATCGTCGGAAATGTGCATTGAAATATTGGATACTTATATGCATATTTGCGTCTATATAGATGCAGACTATTTACGGTTGTATGGGCAGTTGTCTATTATTGGCAAAATTGCAAGCAAGCAGCAGACGATTTTCATTGTTTTGGAACAATGCTTCATTGAGTTTCCAGTTGTGAGCATCGTTGAATTAATAGTTTGAGAGTTATATACGTATCCATACATATATGTACATATACGTATGTAAAAGTATATTATACAATGAAATTGAGGAGAAGAGAGAACTATAGTAACTCTCGTATGGTGATTATTTTGTGTTCGCATTCACGTTATAATACTTGTGAGAGAGCCTAAAGACATTAGGCCGAATGGAGATATCATGTTCGTGCAAAATTCAAATTCATGACTGACAATACACCACTCACTTTGACTTAATTATGAACAATTTCGTTGAAAACTTTATTACAATGCTGTCTATTTTATTGATAATTAAATAATTGTATATGTTTTTTATTGATTAGTATGGGAAAATGTACAAGTAAATAAATGAAATAGATAAAATATATAGACAGTGTAGCATCACGAAATTCTCAATTTCGATCTTTTACTTCTCAAGTACATCATGTACTCGAAGCGAAGAGATATCGGGAAAGCACATTTCCTCCCTCTTCAACCGACTATATACATATAAGTGGTATAGGTATTTTGTACACGTACTCACTGCATTCACGGTGAATGACTCAATGTGATTTTCACGAAGTAGCACATGTCAGTTATTCAATTGAATTTCTGAAATATATGTACATAAATATTTATTATTTATTTATTTATTTATTTTTTTTTTTTGATTATTTAACAGTGAAGATTGAATTGTTGTATTGTAAATATGTGTATGTGAATGTCAGAAAGAGACATAAATCATTTTGGAATCCTGCAAGTGGTCATTGAATAAAGATTGATCAGATAAAAATTTAATATCGTATTTGAAATTGGGTGTTTATATATTATTCAGCGGGAAATTACTTTTTCAGCAAAGAAAAATGATATATGCATGTGAAAATGTATGCATATAAACATATTTTGTGAAATTGAAATGAAATTTAATGGTTGACTATTTAAAAAAGATAAAAAGTGTAATAAAAGAATGAAAATAAATAATAAAAAGTAGAACAATGAAGTAAAATAAAATTCAATTTTGTCTCTTGAACAATAATTTTTTTTTTATTGTTCATTCAATTATGTAGTAGTATGGTGAATGAAAAATAAAAACTTCTTTATTTTATACATACATATATACATATAAAAATAAATAAATTGAGAACTTTCATCGAAAATGGGTTTGACGAGAATTGTGGATATATACATACATATACATATGTATACACCGTTCAATTGGCTGAGCACTTGTATATTTCTCTAGTTTGGTATGCGGTTTTCTCTATTTGATGAAATATCGTGAAATTCAAAATCACACGACTGGAAATTTACGGGCTAAACTTGAGTGAAATGTTGCGTGAGCTTTAAATATACCATCTTTTGCAAAAGTATTTAAGAATATATTTCTATATTTCTATAATAGCATATTAAAATATATCACCGGCTTGAAATGGATAATGTAACAAACCAGAATATTTGAGGCACACTTGTGTAGATTTTATAAGATGCTATATTAACGTTATTAATTTAATTGGTTTCTAAATAATATCCATATTACAACTTCCATAATTGTCTTATACAGAAAAGAAAATATTTATATACAATTATTATAATTATGCACATTGTTATTGGTACATTAGTGTTTATTTAAAGAGATTTTAGCTTTTTTATCCATTCAAAATTAAACAAATAATAATAATAATAATAATAATAATAAAGTCTATCTGATTGACGTATTATAGTCACTATTTAGATTTTATTTTTTCGATTTAGAAAATCTTTTGATGTTTGACATGCTTTCAATATGTTAATCTAAAAAAAATGAATGATGACTTCATTGCATCTCGTTGAGTATTATGTGAAACTTTAACAATAGCCAAAAAAAAAAAAAAAACTAATTAAAAAATAAATTGAACATAAAAAAACTTTTTAGAAATAATAGAGACAATGGAAAAGCTCGTCAACTGTAGCAATTGTTCTTTATTTTCAATTTTCATCATTAAAAGGTCATAATTATAAAAGTTATTTATTTATTTTTCTCGAGTATCGTAATTGAAACGAACTAGCAACAATATTTGTCAATTATTTTGTTCATCCACCCCTGATAATTAATTTTCAACACAAAGTGTATAGATGTTGACTTACCTTTAATGAAATCGACCGCCATCTCGAGACCATAAGTGTCCTTATCGCAGTCATCGAGTATGTGCGCACCAATTTTAACACCAGGCACTATTTCATTGTCATTGAGCCAATCCAATGTGTAAAGCATGGCCTCTAGGGCTTGGATACCACCTTGAGGCATTACTGGACCGCAAGTGATCGAATCCTCACGTTCGTGGACCATCATGAGACCACCAAGAACGAGATTACCTTCAACTATTGCTTCCTTTTTTACAGGCCAGTTATTTTGCGCAAACGTTCGGGGATTGTAATCGATAGAGCGAAATAATCGATTGGCATGTCGAATTCCATGATGTGTTTTTGAATTTTTTATATGATACTGATGATTTTTGTGGTTATAAAATTGCTTGTCTTGATTTGATAAAATTGGCGGTGAACTGTCATCGTATGTAAAACGTTTTATTGGATAAATTATAGTTTCATTTATGAACTCGATATTATTCTTTGTTGTATCATAATCATGTTTATCTGTTATTGTTGTTAGCCAATTAAGCAATGATACTGTTCTACGACCATCGCTTGAGTGATGGCACATACAGCCTATTACCAGCACAAGGAACAAATGCTTCATGACTTCATAGTTGTTGGAGTCGAAAATTTACGTTTTTTTTTTGTTCAATTAAATTTTAATTTTTTATTATCACGATTTTATTACCATTTTTAATGGAATTGTTACATCAAACACATGTTACAACACTCATTACAATCTTATTTTTTTATGGTTCGCATAAACTTTGGAATTGTAAAAAATAACGATATAACATTTTTATTTTTATTAAACTTGAATACTTTAATTTTACTGCGTGTTGAGAAAAAAAAATTTTTTTTTTTTTTAATATTGAATCGCTCCAACGATATGTTATTATATTTATTTTTTTTTTTCTTAGATTATTATGCTCAAGTTAACTTTGTATTGAATTTTGCGATACTCGAATTTTCTATCCAATAGACGAAATATTTTTCGTTATATTGCAAACTTTTTAGTTTATAACTTTGTATACCATCGAAACTTTTATACACAAAACAGGAATTTATATAATGTATTATGTGTTGGATAGTATAAAAAAAATTCTTCTATATATGAAATTACATTTTCCTTTTATCTTATTCTTTTATCAATTTATTTATTTATTTATATAGTCAATAATTTTTGTAGAATTCATCACTCAATCTAAGAAGAAATAAATGTGACGAGTAAAAAAATAAAAAATGATAACGGAAAATTGTTGTGGAATTCGATATATCAAATTCATTTTTCTTCTATAAACAAGAAGTAGCTCTACTTCTCACTTTACATAATTTCAAACTCATTATAAACTTGAACGAAATATGTCAAAGTAACTGCACAAATTTCGTTTGGTTACCACTTGCAATATTGCTCTTAGTTCAATCACTTATCAAAGTTATATTCAACTTAAATAAATAAAATAATAAATTGGAATGTAAATTTCCTACATATTAACATTTAATTCATAATAAAATGTCGAAGTAAATTTTTTTAAAGTCCAATATTATCATCATCATCATCATCATCATCCTCATCGTTATTATATTTAAGTATCCATAAATATATATTATATAGAGGAAAATTTTTAAAATATAATCTCACATTATTTCATGCACTCTCATATACCTATAAATGTGTTACATTATAACAACGCGTAAATATAAAGTGGTATGATTAAAGATTAATGCTTGACATAAAAGTGCACTTGTTTTGTGACAGAACGAACTACAATAAAATTAAACTATACCTGGTTACATTCATGGATATTAGTTGTAGTTAGACTCGACAATGGGTATACGTTATAGAGTGTAACAGGTATAGTTAAAACTAGTTAGAAATAAATATAAAATATATTTTTGTCAATTGCATAAGTTTCACAGTGTCACGCGAAAATATACACATTTATTTATATGTATGTATATGCTTGCATAAATTATTTTTGAAGCAATTATCTTCAGATGAATAATAAAATGATTATAAAGTAAAGGCTGAATAAGACGCCTTGAAATAAATAAATTATTCATGTGAATTTAAAATTTATCAATCAATAAAATTTAGTTAATAGTAGATATTTTCAAATAATATTACTAAATTTAGTATATTATTTGTTTTTCTCATAGATATTGAAATTATTTAATTTATTTGAATGTTATATACATATAAAAATAATATATATTTTCATAAAATATAAAAATGATTCAGTGTAAGTTGAAAAGTATTGAAAGGAAAATTTTGAAATTAAAAAAAAAAATTAAAATGAATAATTCAACACGAGATTTAAAATATTAGAAGGGGATATAATTCAGACATGTATATATATAACTAAAACAATGTCATTTTTATGGAAATTTATATTATTACAAGTTATATATGACGAGATTACTTTTACACATGAAAAAATATCGGTGAAAAGATTTTTTTTTTTTTTTTTTAATACTATTACTTACTAATTTATTATTCTATTATATTATCTAAAGAGCGATGCAATATTTATTAATAATATATTGAAATGATTAAAATAAAAAAACATCAAACATGAAAATAAAATATTGTTATGTAAAATTATGGCTTTGGATCCCCGGCGCGAATGAGCTTTCAAAGGAGAACGCGCGCGGCTCTGTGCCAGAGCGGCCACTGATCCACCATCGTTATGCTGCTACCCCTTACAAACGAATCAACCCCCTCTTATGTCTCTTTACTCACCATGAACGAGGTGTGTGTGATTCCACCGCGCAACTCGTACCTTTTTTAGCTGGTAGGTGGCAGACAATAAGTTGAAACCGAACAAAAAAATTTATATGCACTCAAACAAATTAATTGAGTAATATCTGCTATGTAGAATACATAAATAAGTATTATAATTAAAAAATACGTAGGTCAAGCAAAATTGATTTATATTATTAATATTTATTTTATGATTTTGAGAGTGGCTGTGACGTTTATAATATAAACAAATGAGGTTTTGTAACACGAGAAGAACTCGAATGTTAATGATGAAATATAATGCGGGTTTTCGAATGAAATAAATTCTAAATCGAATTTCACAATTCAATATCACTAAATATATATATTTTTTTTTTTAGCAATACGTTACTGCTGCAGGTTTGCATGAAAAGATCTATCGCCATGATTATTCACACCCAGTCTATGTAGTGTCACGCTACATAAAAAAGCAATTTTTTTTTTAACCTTTGTTCACTGCGAATTCAAGAAAATAAATTTATTTAAATGTGACCGTTGATGCTAATAAATACATAATGATATATTTCTTATTTAATTTCCGCTATTTTAATTATCAAATAGGTATTTTATTCAATTATTCATGTGTTTTTTTTTTCTACATCAATATTAATAATTATTAAGGACGTGCGTGGTAATGGACTTTTGAAAAACATTGGATAAAATTGATCATAAATAAATGTCAAAAATAAATTTCTAAAGTAATTTGAAATCAAAGTGAATTTGGCTAATAATATTGGATGGATTAAGCAATCATCTAAATTGCGAGAACCCCCTTGATAATATAAGAAATCATAAAGTTTTTGATTAAACAAAAAATGAACGAATGAATAAATAAAAGATGAAAGAATGAAAAATGTCAAAAAATTATTATTATTCCTGTGGTAATTACGAATATAGTGGTTAATCTCAACAATCAATTCTCTACCAATATATATTCAATTTATATACATATACATATATGTTTATGTATTAAATATGTGCACATATGTTGGGGAGACAATTTACCATATGAGAATGACATGCGTTTAGATTTTGATATTGGATGACATCTGTATAGACTAATGACTTGTCATTGGTTAAATTTGTGCCAGATCAGTTGGTGTAACTCCCTTGCAGAAGTGTCATTACAGTGTATTGGCACAGGTATTTGTAACTTAGATAGACATGTCCGATATTCTGGCCATGATTTCTAGAACCAAACATATATGTCTGTATATATATGCTTGCATACTAGCGATAAGTGATATGTTCGTCCAACTGGTGTTTGAAATGTCGTTGGATATTTATTGGGAAAATTCGAGTAGTTTGTTGCAATAATTTATAATATTCTATAAGACATTTATTTATGTCTGTTGTATTTTATTCAAAGTATTATCGATATATGTAATATGTCTAAAAATTTTCCATTTCGTTCATATTGAAATAAAAATTTTTATGACAATCACAATAATTATATGTTGATGCTACTCGATTTTATTGTTATAATTGTATGAATGGATTTTTTTAAAGTGGTCTCTATATATATATAGCGTTAATGCTGATGATGCGGATAGAGTTTGAAAAATAACCTTGGTTTTTAACTCGGGAAAATGGCTAAAGTAAAACATTGACAAATTACTGCCATTAGTGTTACAAAATAGTTGTTATCTTACCCTGTTTTACGAGTTTATCTTTTTTTATAACGTTCATAAGCAATGAGAAAATAAAATACAGGAGAGAAAAAAATGATCACGTAACTTTATCATTTGTAATCGTGATTTTCAATCAAATAACATGTGTCATTTTATGATTCACTATAATAATTTTATCGTTGTGCAATTTTAGAATTGATGAATACGAATTTACAAATTCACCAAATATTATTCGAAGGAATTTGAAATAATAAAAGAAATAAATTGAAATAACGCTCCAATTGTTTTGTAAATTATTCAACATAAAATCGTTTATTTCATGTATATGGCACATAATTTCATCAATTATATTGTTCATTACCATAAAATTAATGATTAAATTAACAATATGTAACGCCATAAATTTTAGCGTCACAATGTTGTCCAATACTATTGAATATATTTGTTCTGGTACATGGTATGGTTCGTCGGTCGATAACATCTGCTGCGACAACTTGAAACTTCTCTTAATTTTATCTACTGACTGAAATATACCTAGTTATATATATATATATATATATATATATATATATATATGTATAGAGTAAATGAACAAATATATAAAAGTAGGTAAAAACTTGTCGATAAAAGTGTTATCAACAGAGAAGACTACATGGGATATCCTGTGTTTTATATAATATATGAAGTATCTTGGAAGTTGTGGGTTTTACCGACAGTTGACTGGTGAAAATTAAAAACAAATAGTTCTTACCCACAATCAACATGAAAACTTTTTGTTAATTGAAAATGTTTTTGAAAAAAATCTTACGATATCAACTATAATTTTATCATAATATGTTATACACATTTAAACGAAAAAAGTGAATATATAAATAAATAAATAAATATAAATACGTCTTTGTATAAACTTACCAATTTTATACACTTTAGTTAAAGTTACATTTTTTATTTTACTATCACGGGACCATTTTTTTTCAGGGTCCTAATATAATTTATAGTAGAAAAACGCTATTGTATTAAGGAAAAACTCATCAGCATTCTCTATAAAATGTTTGTGTCATTTTTCCGAGTACTAAAATATACATATATATGGTAATGTAGAAACGATAGAGGAAAGAATGAAGTTGCAGTTCATTGTGTATATATATACACACACATATATGCATGTATATCTTAATAAGAATCTAGATGAAGTCAACTGTGAGTTGATAAAGTCATTACAAAAGTATTTATGCGATGATACCATTCTAACTTTTTATACTTTAAGTAACAATTGTTAAAAGCCCCGTTATTGTTTATGAACGTTTCATGGTGTTTGTTGTCAACTTTCATCCATGTAAAAAAAAAAAAAAAAATAGATATGTCAAAGTAAACCATGTAAAAAAATCTACTGACCTTTTATAAAGTCAACAGCCATTTCCAATCCATATGTATCTTTGTCACAATCATCGAGAATGTGGGCTCCAATTTTAACTCCTGGCACAATGTTTCGTTCATTCAGCCAATCCAAGGTATAAAGCATTGCTTCGAGTGCTTGGATACCGCCTTGCGCCATAACAGGACCACATGTCACTGTGTCCTCCCTCTCGTGAACCATCATTAAACCACCAAGTACCAAATTACCCTCTACAATTGCATTGTGCTTTACTGGCCATTGATTTAGTAATACACGCGTTGAATTTTCGTGTTCACTGTTTCTGCTATCAGCTAACGTTCGTGCATCACTGTGAACGATTGTCCGAACATTTTCTGTGGTTGAAAGTGACATATGATTCTCTAAATCATTAAACATCCTATCGGAAATTCCATTTGCATTGATAGATAAACTTGACGTGTTATCATTATTATTTCTTGCGATATTTTTCCATTCTTTGTTTTGCATTTGTGTTTGAATGGCTGTTGCAGATTTTACGGTAGCATTATCAATATTTTTATCGGACAATGCTACCTTGTTTAATTGAATTTTCACATTTCCAATTTTCGTTTGACTTTGTATTACATCAAGTTGTGAATTTGACAAAGGGATTGGCAATCGATATTCATTAGTTATCGTTTGATGTTCGTTATTAACGGTTAATGTTGAATTTAAAATGCGATGGTGAATTCGATCATTGTTTTTAGCTGAAATTTCAAGAGTTTCATTTCCAATTGGAATTTCTGAATCAGCATTTACACCCTCTTCATTGTGAACTATTAATTTCTTGCGATTATTGGACAACGCCGAAATCACTGGCCCGACTTTATCATGTGATATTGACCAGTTCAAGTTTGGCTTTATAGCATTTTCGAGAAACTTTATATCAGTAATAGTTTCTGAAACACCCGACATACCAAGTAATTTCTTATCGCATAAAGTCACAGTTTCAGTTTGACTTGTTAGATTCTCAATAGTCCTGGCGGTGGTTTCTAATGGCACAATATTCCTCGCACTGTCTACATCCAGTTCATAATCTCCAGAGTATAATTTAATAGTTAGAGAAGTGTTGGCATCACTTGGTGATTTCGAATTCGATGTGATGATAGAAGTTGGAAGATGTTCATGGACATCAGAGCTTTTTGAATCTGGCATTGAAGAAATTAAACTGATATTATCAGTTTCATTTAGTAAACTAATTTTCATATGATTCTTCAATTGATCATTAATACTCGATGTATTTTGATAATGCGGTAATGAGATATTACCATTTGTTGAATTTGACAATTTATTTTTATCAATAAAACTCGATGCTATAATCTTGAAGGATTTTTTTCTTTCAATATTACTTGCAAACAATAGTTTTTCATCAATTTCATTAGGACTAACTTCACGTGTCATTCTTTTTATCGGGGTTTTTTTTCGTGTATTGATTTTAGTTATTTTTTTGTCGACAAAGGAAGAAGAAAAAGAAGAAAAAGAAGAAGTGACATCTTTTAATTTATCATAATAATTAGAATACTTTGTCATCATTATCTCGTCATAATAATTGTTGGTATATTTTTCATTATTAAATTTAGTAGTGTCGGAAGAAGTTTTTATTGTCGCAGGAATTTGAGAAAATTCTTCGTCCAACTGAAACTCCCTCACTTGTTTAGGTTGAATGGCCTGATTTTTATCTCGAGATTCTTCATTAGCCAAACTCGTTTCATGTTTCACACATGGTGGTGATGATGAAAACTTTGTTAACACTGTTAATGGCAGTTTGAAGGTTGTGTCTGAGGTTTTCATTACATTATTTCTTATACTTTTATTGATACTCAATAAATCGTGATGTTTCATTGGTATATTCTTCTTTATCGGCTTTAAAGTTTTTTCATTTGATGACATTTTCACTTGCTCCTTCTTTTTATTTTTTTCATACTCTGTACTCTCAAGTATTTTATGATGTATTGAAATGGATATATTTCTCATTGATATTTCATACTCTACTGGTAGTCTTTTACATAGAACATGCTCTTTATTGCTATTGTTTTTTAAATTCAATAAATTCAATAATTTAAAGAATTTTTTATCTTTGGGTTGATATAATAGTGGCAGCCTCGACCGTGATAGATCTTTTGTCTGTAAATATCTTCCATCACTATCTTTTTTCATTTCCATTGAAGACGGATATGAAAATACTGGGCCATTGGCATTAGCAATAACAAACTTCTTATCTTTGAATCTATTTAATTTTCTAGAATTGATTGCAATTTCTTTGATCACATCAATTTCATTCACATGAAATTCACTGGGTTTATTATTCACAGGTGCTTTTAATAATAAATTATTATTATTATCTGAATTTGTTGTTGATTTATTTTCATTCGGGAAGTGTTCTTCAGCGTAGCTGTCAATCAAAATCATAAACAAGGCCACGAGGGCCGTCCAGCTGTGCTTTCGCTGCATCACCTCGGCGGTATGTCGATCATAGTTGAATACTGAAATGTAAAAAAAAAAAAAGGTAATTTAATATAGATAAAAAAATGAGTAATATTAAATTACTTCAATAATTTAAAAATCAAAGGATTTTATAATGACATTAATAATTAATGTATAATTGAATGAAATAATGTAAAATATTGAAGGAATTTATAATGAAATTCTTGAATTATATTATAGACATGACGAATAGACACACTATTGTTCTGTTACAACAATAGAAAGTAGGCGCGTGTCAATAACGTGGCACTTTTCACATCGATATTAGATTATAGAATTCAAATATATACCTACAAGTAAAACGTACCATTGTAGAAACGTATACATATATACATACATACATATATGTTAATATCTATGGAATCAGAGAGAGTATTCCTTCACATATTGTATAGAGCTACTCAACTTTATTGTTCTCTATAGACAGTTTAGAGAACTCTTTGTGAAAAATTCCAACATCCAAGGAATATCATGAATTGTTGAAGAATATTTTTTATGTATATGGATTATTTGTGTAGATTATTATATGTAATTTTAAGAAAACATTTTCAATTTAATGTTTTGTTTTTGTTTTTATTGAACGATCGGACATTTTCTTTCCAATCTTCGTTTAACGAAAAAACTTGTCTAGAAATCTAAAAAGTACCTGTCAAAGAATATATTTCACATTTGTGAAAGTATTGCAAGTGTGCTTTTAAGTTTTTTGCATCAAATGCTTTTGACGCGATACTAAAACTTATTTAACAACATTTCTGATGAATATATATTGATAAAATTTTAAACTAAATCAGGTCATGTATCATTTATTTTGTGCAATAAACTTGATACCTATATTCATTCCAGTTTTTATTATCCAACTCATCAAAATTTTTAATTTATATTATACAATCTCGGATTATATGAATAATCATGATAAATATTTTATATTATTATTTGTAATAATAATTTTATCATTTTAACTGATGGTGTTAATTTTTTCAACGTATAATAATGTTTTTATTGAATAACGAAATAAGTCACGGGACAAAGTGTGAAGAAGTGAGAGTATATAAACGTTTGCACATGGAATGGATAAAATGAGATGACGATGGTGTCATCATATCTTGGATGGAACAATGAAGGAATACCAACACAGCGTTTGACGTTCAAGTTATGAAATATTTCTCTGCTTTCTCTTGGTTCTCTTATATTCCACTCATAAGCTATATCGATGATGTGGCCCTTAGGTTAGTTCAAGCGCGATATAAACCAATCGATTCAATTCCCCTATTATCTTTTTTGCTGGTTCACAAACTTATTCTCATTTTTTACTTTCACATTAATCCGCAAAAATATCGAAGAAAAATATATCACTATGTAAAATATATGTATTTAATATTTAATATTACTTGCTACTTTGACTTAAAAATATATAAATTTATAATAAATAATTAGAGATAAAGTTGAGATGAAAAAAAAATTTATTTTAGTTTCAATAAATAATTATTAAGAAATGTCAAATAAATATTATGAAATATTATTATATATGTACAGTTATACATATATGTATATTGATATACTGAGTGTGGAGTAGTGTTTGAATTCCTGTGACGAACACATGTGCATGAAATTTTTTTATATCGTATAAAAAAGATAAGTGGTCTCTCGGTACACATCGTACTATTTTAAATTGCATGGAATTTTATTTAGTGCGCGATGCTCTCAAATATGACAAGATAAAATTGTAAAAATATAAAATAGACTTTATAGAAAAGAAACGTTGGCGTAATTGAAAAAAGTACCAATCAATTTTATTGAAATGTATCTGATGACTTGTAATATTTTTCATTCTTTTATTATTAAAAATAAATTGAATATTGTGAAAATATAAAAATGGAAAATATAATATAATGAATATTACTATGATGAATCAATGTAGGTACCATCCCGTCTGTTTCATTCTCAATTTTCTTTTATCACTTCTTCATCATAAAGATGTGCTCAATTTTCATAAAATTTTATCCAACTTTACTTATAATCATTTTTGTGTTCAGCAACGAAATAAAAATTCCAATGGTAGAAATAACATGAATAAAATGTTAAATGTATGATTAATCAAATTAAATGAAACCACGTGAGAAGTGTAATGTGATTCGATGTGATACTGTTATGAATTATTATCTTTCCTTCATATTTAATTACGTAAATGTACCTCTATATTAAAAGAAATTGTAATTTTAATATTTCATTCATTGAAACAAAAATATGTCGTTTTAATTGTGTCTCTGTATTGAGCCATATAAAAAGGAATATAATGCAAATAACGTTTGCATTCATGTGAATATGTATTGCAATATGGATTATATTGCGGTGACATGAGTGGATTTTACCGTCGCTTTCTGTGCACAATTTCAAATTCCTAACATTCATAATTCGAATTCCATTAATAACTATATATACATACTGACAACGAGGTTGTTGCCATTCTTGCGGGTAGTACCTTTCTATATGTGTATGTATTCACTGATATATATTTAGATGAAGATAGAGGTACATTCCTTTGTACATCAAATTTTGCGGTGTGGAAGAAATGAGGGAAAAAGATTCTTATAAGATTTCCTCATCTCTTCGAATGTCCAATTGACCTTAGAGGGCGTTTCTTCTAAGGATATATCATATCATTCTTGGAACATTCATAATTCTTTTATGGTTTCAGCTGTATTTGACGTTTATTTCTGTAAAATCCAACGACTCTCTATTTATTCATTTTTTTTCCGCACATAAACACAATGAAATTTGATCAATATATTTTCCAGAAATTCGAATAGAAAACTTGATGATGTTAGAAAGAAAAAAATGAACGTAATATTGTTTCGATTTATAAATTAGAACTGTAGAAACTATAGATTAATTTTTCCATACATTTTTACACGTTAAAATAATTATCGTTAATTTCGCCGTGATAATAGTTGGACTTTATTTATTTTTTATTTTCCTCAGACAAAAAGTAACAGCTAAAGATTCAGAAGACGATTTATATATCAACGCCTTTCAAGTGGTTTTTATTTTCATGACCTTTTTCTATTTCTCTCCACATTTCAGTTAAAACTATCAAAGTGAAAACAGTTTGAAATACAATCTTGATTTTTTTCTCATTCCTTTGGCATTCAATCACTACATATATATCTACTATTTGAGTAACGATCACTTTAGATTTTTACCTAGTTCAAAATAATGTTGAGTGAATCCTCAATTTTATTATCGCCGTTCAAAAAGTACCAATGTGTCTATCTACTTTTATGTTTCATTTGAAATAAAATTTTTAAATATCCGGTGACTTTGAAGTATTTATAAAATTCTTTTCCAAGCAAGTGCACAGTTATATTTCATCATAACACCATGTCCATGTAATAGTGTTGACATTTTAGTGTGTAAGATAAACTTGGGGTAGTATAACAATCTATAGCAAGGATATGTGAATAATTCAGAATATTACATTTTCACAGTGTAGTAAAGCTTTCCCATTGCTGTACAAGTTTGTTACTGTGGTTAACTTGATTTTAGTTTATCATCCACCAACAAAATGACCGGAACATATTAAGTAGTTGTACGTATATCTATGACACTTAAATCCCGTCAGTTATACGAAATCCTCATTCAGCGATCCTACCAAATATATACTTATCTTTAAGATGTCGTTGTTGTAAACGTTAAACAACATTTTGATGAATTTTGAATACAAGTAAGTTTATCTTATCATCCGTTTTACACCTATATTGTTAAATTGTTTATTGTTCATTTTATGGACATTTAAATCAATTTTTCTATTCGCAATCGTAATATTGTATAGTGACATTGCTCAAAAAAAAAAAGTACCTATTATATGCCCTCATATAAATTTTTTATCTAGACAACTATTTATGCGATAAATAAAAAGTGGATTGGAATGAAAAAAAACATATGAATAGAAGTGTTTTTTAAAAAAAAAATAAAAAAAAAATGATAAACTTTAGTTTAAAGTTATTTAAATACTTTTTTATAAGCTCAAGTGCCAAGACAATGAGAATGAGAAGAATAAAAAAATGAACAAACTTAGAAATGAAGTTTTCTACACACAAGAAAAACTCCAATGACATAAAATTTTCATGATAGTTGCGAATGAGCTTGAATAAAGTCGGTATATATAGAAATAAAAATGTGAAAGAATGAAAATTTGATTGTGAAAAATGTTGACAGTATATATAGATAGTTGAGACTATATTCTCAGTAGAACAATTCAAGAGGTTTCCGCGATTCACTTAGGTGCACTACTGAGACCATGATCCACACATATCACATGTATACATACATATACACATTTATGAGGGGAATGTGATAAAGAAAAATTAATTACACTTTTTTTAATTTGATGTTTATGTCCTTTTTTTCCATAGCCATATATCCAAAGAACTCTGTATGAGATTACACGATCGTTAAATGAAATATTATGCATTAATGTTTATGTAAAAAATCTGACAATATAATAAATTTCAACTGTCTCAAACATTATTTATGATTAATATTATAGGAAAATGATATTAAATTCTTCTCATGAACTTATGTTAGTAAAAAAACACATAGACAATGTATGTATCATTACTTTTATGAACGATACACGTTCATTTAGGTAGTAAACAATTTCTTCGTCACGTTTTATTTGTTCGATAGGCGAGGAGCCTTTTTTCGACGTTTGCTATCCTATACCCCACTTGACTGTCTAAGTATATATGTATATATCTAATTGTTCTGCCTTCTCGAGACACATTTTATATATATACAGAGTCCAGTATTTATTGATGAACAATTTTTTTATTACTTTTTCTCGCAAGTGTAGAATGGCAATTAAATGAATTAATTGTATCAATCGATTGGTTAATTATTTTATTGGAATTATTAACAAGATAGATATATTTTCATTGCTTCAAATAGAGTCATACATTTATTCATGTTGTGTTGATTGGTAAATAAAAAAAATAAAAAAAAATAGTGCAGCGTTTAATCTGTCGCCGATTTTCATTAAATAACGTTGTGGGAAAAGGAAAAAAGTTATTGTGTCGACATCTATTGTAACTTTTTATTTATTTTTCATTTTTGTAGAATGGTATTTTATGATAAAAAAATTTATATCACATATAAATATGCATATATGTATGTATTGGAAATATGGGAAAATGGTACTGATGGAACAATAAAGAATATTGACGTATTGTGATTGCTTCCTCTCATTTTGTCAACACAATATATATAATAATTGAAAAAAAAATTTGTGATAAAATTTTTCCCTTTTTCAAGAATTTTGTTGTATTTAATGACCAGTAAAAAAGTGCATGGAGAAAAATGGGAATAATAAAGGCCATTTTATAAATGTATATTTACGTATTTTTTAAACTCTTGAAATTTTTTGATGTTTTGGTGAAACTATTAAGTTTATCGCAAGCTTTCAAATATACATGTAAATAAATATAAATAGGTTTATATTCGTACATTCAAGTTAAAAATACAGTGATAAGATTTTAAAATACTTATACATATCTCTATATTGAATCAAATCGCCGGTTAACTGACTAATTTATTCGAACCAAGCACTAGTATATTTTTTACAGTTAAATTTTATATACCATTAAAGTGAAAGAATAATAAAAAGTTAATTTGGCTTTTTTTTTCTATTCACCTGTGTAAAGTTTCCAGATATTCGTAATAACGAATAAAAAGAATACATGTAGATAATATTACTTTCACGATTTTTTCGCTTTAATTCACGCTCAACAAAATAATAGCAGTCAATAAATTCCAAGAATATTTCACAAACGAATTTACGTATTAAGCCGATCAATTAAAATTTTTTTTTTTCGAATACTTTACAGTTATTAATTGGTGTCTATGGTACTACTATTCCAAAGGACAATAATGATTTTTTTTCAATTTTATTTTTAATATTTCACATTTAATTTTTAGTGAAAAATAAAAATTAAATTTATTATTTGCTTAATATTTATTTATTTTGTATTTACCTATTTGTTCTGTCAAAATACAATGTTCAAAATTAGTTTAGTGAGTATTAAATTTAGGGTATATCATTGCAAGCTGCGACATATGGTTTGAAGTACATGAAAAAATATATATATATATATTTTGCTTTACCCACTAGAAATACTCGACCTTTAACATTTTTATTCATCTAACAGATGGGATGTGAAATTTAAAAATCAATGTAATGCGTATAATTATAATTAAATTAATATAGTGAACCTGTGACTTTTATTGTTATACAAGTAGAAAAAATGTGAGTTGTTTTTTTTTTGTGTGAATTACTTGGTTAAATTATTATTTTCCTCAGGTACTTTTATTTATCATTATATCTTAGTTGGGATCGTGGTATATTCATTGTATTACTGTCCTTTCAGAAGAAAAAAAAAATAATAATACTACAGAAACCTCGAAGATATACAAAATTCTCATGAGGTTTATTTAAGTCTTGAATAACAATCCCATGGGTAGAAAAAAAAATGTAGCACTGAAAGCTCGATGATATAAATGAAATGAAAAATAGAAAAAAAAAATATATTTTTGTATAATAAATTATATTAATGTATTATGCAGTATTCAATATTGAAAAATGATACCACTTTTTATTTGATTTTATATACATTTTATGTGAATCAATACACATGGGGTGTATGTATTTGTTATTTAGTTCAATAACAAACTTTTAATACCGTAGTGATTATAAAAAATTTTACACATATTTAATAGTGGTAAAGCATATTAGTTTAAAGCCAAAACCTCACACTGCGGATAAAAATATTAAATATTTTTATGATTTCTTTACAAAAAATAAAAAAAATATTAAATTTATTCCGGATTTATTGTTCAATGCTTTTCTCAAACGATAAATTGCTCTCGTTGAACGATATAATGTTTGTATATCTCACATACGCGCACATTATATGTATACCTTTATCTTTGGATAATCATGTATTTATATAATATTTAAAAATATTTTTGCAAATAATTATATAGCTTTGGGAAAATTTTTAAACTCTTATCTACATATTGTCGAAGAGAGTGTAAAATTTTGCAATCTTATTAGTATGTCCATGTTATCATTTTCATACTCTGGAAAAAATTTCTGATAAAAAACGAAAATTTAATGTACTATCTCATTCAGCATGCATTGAAGCAGATACGCCATAACAAACGTGAGATGCGAATAAATTTATTTGTCATATGTTAATATCTGTATATATACATTTATTACGTATTGCATACATGCATGAAAATTTTTTACTATGTATGTATGTATGACCAATCTTTTTTAAGATTATCCCGGTGCTTAATGTCAACGAATTGTCACGATTTAGGTTCTATCATTTAACATGGATGAACTGGCAACGTTGATCGTGCCGTAGAATTTCCCATCAGAATAATATCGCTCTGGCTTTCAGTTGAATTGCGTTGCGCCAGTCTCAGTGACTATTTATAGTGAATATGAGGTGGAAATTCATTAATATGCGCATGGTAAGATGTTTCATGCGCATACATGTTTCCATATACGTATTTGTTTATATTATTTACATTCATCAGTGAGTATTTTCTTAAATTGTAAAAGCGTGAAAGTGAATAGGAAAATTTATAATATCTTTTATTTATTATTTCACTTTCATTATTCATTTTCAAAGTGTTATTTATTATTTTTTTTTTTTTAAATTATCTTTCATACAATACAAAGAAGAAAAAAATGAATAATGTCAAAAATAATAAGCTCATTTTTTTCCCTTGAATATTTCTCAGTGTACGATTCTTATGATGAAACATTTTTGAAAGGAATATTACATAACATTAATTTATATATGTATATGTATCTATATACAAACATGGACTTACGGAGCTTTAAGTGAACACTATTCAAAATCAGTTATATTTCGAGGCAAAAATATATTCACGTGAAAAGTGTATTATCAATGTATATTTTTTTTTTTTTATTTTGTCTCTAGAATAATTTTGTATTCACAAATGTGAAAGTTGCAAAGAAATTATTTTCATTTAATATAAAAATAATTTTATACATACGTTGTTAATTGACATATTGATCGAAAATAATGTGTATGTGTGTGTCTATATAAAATGTACAGAGTGTTGACAAAAATATTATTACACTAAATTTGCATGTAAATTAACATGCCAAGAGTACACAAAATGTACAGTGATGTTAGTCATAATGTTATGTTAGTAGTAGTAATTTTTCATCATAATGTTCTTTAACATATTATCGTACATACGTTGGTGTCAGTAGTAATGCTCAGGCGTTGGTCAGACATGATATATATTTTTATCGCGCAAAGTTATTTGATCTAATAAAAATAAATAGATGAATAAAAAAGGAAAAATAAAGTCTTTTGCATACATATCATTTTGTTGGAATTTAATATTTATTTATTTTTGGCAGAAAAATGTTTTTTCTTCCCCTCCTTTCGTTCAAATTGACGATATATGTTACCGTGTGTGTATGAATCATCATGAAGTCTTTGTAAAAGAGCTCGATTTTCACACTTATATATAGACAAATTTTTTTTTCTCGCACTGCTATTTATCATTTCGCTGCTTTTCGAGAATTGTTCATGCGAAAGGGTCTTACGTCAAGACGTCAACTTCTTCAATTTTTTTAAGAACAAAATATAAACTTTTAAAGAATATTTTCATTCCTGTCACATATAATTCTGACCACATCTTTAAATATTTTTTATTATCATTTCACCATTTTTTTTTTAATTTTCTTTTTATATAATATCATTAACTATAAAGTAAAACCAATATTTAATTATATTACTTAAGCGTATAATCAAAACTATATTTACACTTTTTCATTTAATGCGATGAATTGTGGTATAGTTACGAAAATATATCTATATACATATAAATGAATTATTAGTCGACGAAAAGTTCGTGGCCAATTTACTTGTCGCTGCGCAAACCTCTATTTATCATCGACCGTTATGTGTGGTAAATTAACTTCACCAACATTGTATAAATATATGTTACTATCTCGACAAACACACATATATTAGTGTGAATTTATATTAAATTCATAATAAATAATGTGACACTATATTGTCACAAATTACAATTTGATTAAATAAATAATATAAAAAATAATATATAGTTGTATATTGATACCTGAAAATAATTTATTTTCTATTCTTCAATCTTGGTATTCATCATAAATATATATATTATATACCGAGGACTTTTAGTATAATAATAAATTTAATACATCATCATTGAAATATATATTCCAACATAATTTTTTTTCTCAACAATATTTACATTCTCTGCATTCAGTATTGTATTATTATATACTATCATGTAGTTTTGAATAATAAATACATTTTTTTATCTCTTTTTTTTTTTTCGTAAATAATACAAGAAATGAATAAAGCACAATGTTATTTATTTTAAGAATACTACATGATATAGTTGTGTGTTGTTGGCATAACAATATGAAATTTATTAGTTAACAAAACTTGCGAAGGGTGAGATAAGTTATTGAGAAGAATGAAAAGTTTGACACATCATATTACCTTATACGTCTCGTTGCATTTCAATCGGTTTTTAGTATAAATTTTTTCTCTAAAACTCAACCGCATAAATCATGTATTTATGAATATTTTTTCTTTTTTTTTTCGGATCATCATCCTGCGCAATAGGTGGTGTTTGTAAAAAAAAAACGAATATGTATCGCATGGAAGACTTGCATGATAGTGTAGGAAAGAAGAATGAAAGAGTGCGAATGGTATAAGAGTATGTGAGCATGTTATGGATGAAAGGGATGAGGGCCGGGTAAAACACTTTTGTAATTCTGGGACGCATGAAAGCCAAGTGGGGTGAAATATAGTGAGAGTTCAAGAATATGTATACCTACTTTTTTTTTTTTACACAACAAATCAAACAAAAAAAAAATAATAATATAAAGGAGAAAAAAATCCATTACTTATAATTATTACATGGAAGTTGTCATTACCACATTACCACTAGGATTTATAATTAATTGTCGTGAATGATAATGAAAGAACAAAGAAAAATGTTTTTTTTTTCTCTGACATGATGAATATAATTCATACTTATTTTTTTAATCACATGATAGTGATAATGTGATGAAAGCTTTATCATGTTTTATTATTCCACATGAATTATATTTATAAAGTATGTATGTATACGTGAATAATATGAGAACTGAAATTGTCTGTTGAGGAAATTCGAGTAAAATGACTTCGTGATAGAGTTATATGTCGTGATATCGCAACTATATTGAGTACGACACTTGTTGAAATGCAATATAAAGTTGAAAGCAATTATAAGTTTGTGGTTTATTTAAAGTATTTACTATATTGCTTATTACTATTTTGATATTGGGTTTACAAAAATTTATCATCGAGTACTAGCTGCATTTATCGTATATTGCTATACGAGTGCCACTCTGTTATTAATATTTAAAGAAATTTAAAGAAATAAATAATTAGAGAATTTTCATTATATATTTTATATGTAAATATATCTTTATGTTTGATGAAAATTCAGTAACATACGAAATTTAAAATCCTATTTGTTCGCAATGAGCCGAGGCACTTGTCACGAATCGATGTGGGGTCGCCGTTGATTAAATCTCACTGCTTCAAATGTGAGAGTGCTCGGAAACCAAAAATATATGTGACGTTTAACCGAGTCGAAAGCTGGTTGAATAGTCCTCATTGAATTAAATTTATTTCACTAATCAGATTTCTATATCACGGATATTGAATAATCAAAAGTGCGTACACTGTTTAACATATAATCAGCTATAGATACATTATACATATATCACTTTTATCGATTCAGTGATTTATGCAGTCATTAAATTGAATTTAGTAGCTTGGTAATCGTTCAAAGCTCATGTTTATAGTGAATATTCGACTCGCGTTGGCAGGATTTAAATGAAAACTTGATAATTATTTAAGGCATTTAGTGGGCAAAGCAATAAAATTAAAGTGAAAATTAAGACTAATTTCTAATAAAATCACGGAACTGAAAACACTAAGCTTTTGAATTTAATTTAATTGCAAATGAAATACTTTTGTAAATGGTCATGCTAATTTTAATACATATTGCAGTTGTATTTAGTTCGTATCAACGGTATTTTTTTTGTCTCTATATTCAGTAGAATGAAAAAATTTGAGGTACAGACAAAGAGATAAGGCTTAGTCCCTTTTTTTCATTCCATGTTTAAGCTGAAACTGGACCAGATAGTCTCAACTCAAAATCTCAGTTGTATTGGATTATTCTATCGGAGATTTGTCACTGTACGGTTTTGTCTCTATTAACACCATCCTCCAATTTTCCATATACATTTATAGTACAGTGTTATTTATAAAATTGTGGTAGTGACATTTTTATATAAATACACATAGAGATTATTATTATATAGGTATGAACGAACGTGTCGATAATGGGCATTAACTAAGATGTGTAAATGGGTAGCACATTTAGTGCGGGTTGATTTCAAATAATTGCATTAAGTATTATGTATACGTTCGTGCGAGTAGGGAGCAAATAATCTTCGAGAGTACCTCGATGTAATTTTTTTTATCTTCCTTCTCTTGAGAACCTTGTAGAAAATAAACACACAGTCATCAATTGTCATAGAATATTCAGTAGGCGAATAATGAAAAAATAAAATAAAATGAGAACGGAGAAATACTAAATGAAAATAAATGACGGATATTTTAGTAGCGAATAAAAACGAAAATATGCTCTCACGTTACGGAAAATAGGTACTTTTAATGGAAGCCATACTCTTTACATGGTGAAATGGTGTGAACATCATGTAATTTCTTCTTCATGTCTTTTTTTTTTT
>JAQQBR010000005.1:5691705-5702165 GCA_030347285.1 Microctonus hyperodae
TTTTAAAATATAAAATTTTACTTAATTACATCAGTTTGTAGTGGTTTGAATTAACTTTAAAGAGAATAAAACAATATTTAATATGACGAAAAAATTTATTATATCGCGTTTAAAAATTAATTTACGATACTGCAAATTATATGTTTTTGTTTTAATACTAAAATAATTAGCATTAAACGTGATATTATTTTAATTACAAAATATTTTTACGATTTTCTATTCTATTGAAGGAGATATTTCATAATAAAATATATATTATTTTATTATTTAAAATTTACAGTTTATGAAATAATAAAAAATTTATATATGCAATGACAAACGTACGAGGAGGATCAATTGTAGCGAGAAATAATTTCGAGTCATCAGAAAGATGGAGAATATTGAAAAATATTTTGATAATTGGTATCGCATTTATGATACACTTTACGGCATTTATGGGTGCGAGCAATCTTCAAAGTTCAATAAATGCTGACGATTCACTAGGTACATCAACATTAGCATCTATTTACGGGAGTTTAATATTCAGCAATATTTTTTTGCCAGTGCTGATAATAAGGTATATCAATATTTATTTTTTTTTCTGATAACAAACATTAATTAAATATAATTATGTCAATTGATAAATTTCTAACATTTGATATAGTTAAATTGTCGCCAATGACATTTGCTATCTCGATACAAAATGTCGCTGACAAATTTAACGACCTCATGAGTCGCCCCTATGTCTTGGCTAATCCATCTTACTTGAGAAAATAAATCTTTTAGCAAAACCACGTCAAGATATCGACCATTGCCAATTGCTATACATAGCATGAAGTTAATGTTAAGCATATACAAAATAAGATAAATTGTCAATTAGTTGTATATAAATATATTTGTATTGTACTGTTTTATAGTTGGCTTGGTTGTAAATGGACAATAGCACTATCATTTATTGCTTACATACCATTTATAGCTGCTCAATTTTTCCCAAAATTTTATACTATGATACCAGCTGGATTAGCAGTTGGTTTGGGTGGTGGACCACTTTGGTGTGCAAAATGTACTTATTTAACAGTTGTTGCTGAAGCATATTCAACTGTATCTCAATTGAATGCCGATGTATTAGTCACAAGATTTTTCGGATTATTTTTTATGTTTTATCAATTGGCACAAGTTTGGGGCAATTTAATTTCATCAGCTGGTAAAGAAAAGAAAATTATTAATGCAAAATATTTTTCGTAAATTACTAAAGTAAATTGAAGAAATAAATATGAAATTTTTTTTATATTATCAGTTTTATCTTATGGAATGGAAGAATTACCATCATCAAATGTAACATTAAACAGTTCAGCAGTTGCAGAAATTTGTGGAGCAAACTTTTGCTATAAAGTTGAAGAAAATCCCAATTTAGCTTCACCACCAGTTGAAAGAATTCACTTGATATCTGGAATTTATCTTGGCTGTATGGTGATGGCATGTCTGATTGTCGCACTTGGAGTTGATTCATTATCAAGGTAATTTTTTATACATATATCCACAACATTATTTTCAATAACCCTCTACAATACATTTGTACATAATCTTATTGATAAATTATTGAAAATTATATCAAGTATAAAAACGCTTTATATTCTCTATTATAAACAAATAATACTAGATGACACGCAATTGGATACATACATGTATAGGCTTGTTTGTTAAATCAAAAAAAAAAAAGACTGACCGATTTTCCAAGGGGTATATTTATTATATATATATAAATTGAAATAAAGCAAACTTATGTCGACTATAAAACACATTAAATGTCCTTATTATATATTTATCTTGATATTTAACGATTCTATCATTCCAGTCATTATATAAATAATACAAGTTATCTCAAGGACTCCATCTTTTCACATTATAAATTAACAAAAATACATATATATATACACGTAAATATACTTAATAATCGTAATTAATTAATTATTTATTATTATGTATCACTCATCTTGTGATTTTTTCTTTCAGATATGATCGAGGAAGATCTGGGTCAGCTGCTGGTAAATCTGGATTTCAATTATTAATTGTTACATTGAAATTATTGAAAGAAAAACGCCAACTATTGATATTACCAATAACAATATTCATCGGTGCGGAACAAGCATTTTTATTTGCCGATTACAATGCCGTAAGTCTATATAAAATACAAATGAAGAGAAAAAAAAAACAATTTAATCAATTTCTTTATCTTATTTGTCATTGAATAATTGAGAATTTTAGTCCTTTGTCTCGTGTGCATGGGGAATTAGTAATATTGGTTACGTCATGATTTGTTACGGTGTGGCGAATGCTATTGGCGCATTGGCTACTGGATCTGTTGCAAAATTAACTGGACGAATACCAGTTATGGTATTTGCATTTATACTTCATATTATGATTATCATTGTGTTGCTATTTTGGAAACCAACACCAGAGCAAGGAGTAATATTTTTCGTCATGTCTGGTTTATGGGGAATATGCGATGCAATATGGCTTGTACAAGTCAATGGTATAAAACACTTTTATTATTTATATAAAATTATATTTATTTTTTTATTCAAATATCGGTGAAATTTATTCTTAATGATAAAACATTATGATCGACCGAGTGTAATGTAAACAATTTTAATTTTTATATATTTATGTAGGTAACAAAATTTCCTGCTATATAATTTTTTTATTATTGCATGCGTTTGTTTTATCATTGGTAGATAAAAACATTTGTGCGACAATTTAAATTGATTTTATAATTTTTTTAAATAATTTTATTCATTCATTATTTTACAGCACTGAGTGGAATTTTATTTCCTGGAATGGAAGAAGCAGCGTACTCAAATTTTCGCCTTTGGGAAGCAACTGGTTCGGTGGTAGCTTATGGATATAGTCCTTATTTATGTACAAGTACAAAATTATATGTCTTGATAATTATATTAATAACGGGAGTTGTTGGATATGGTATTATTGAATTTACTGGTGGAATCTCTAAAGTTACTTTAGTTGATCCAAAAACTGATTTTGAATTAGTTAATTCTGGTGAAGAAACAACCGATAAATAAACTGTATTAACAACATTCTGTTAATAGAAAATTGATGAAATAATTTATCTGAAGAGACGAATTATAATTTATATATTACTGACATTATTCAAAATTTCATTTATGAAATTTTCTTCAAACTATTCAATATTATGATTAATATTATCATCATTTTAATTTTTTAACAGATGAATTATGTTTGATTTTATATTACCACAGTGTAATAATATTTTGCAGTAATTTTCAAGAGAAATTTAATCGTGTTAGAATGATCTATTAAACAAAAGTCCCTGGACTTTGATCTCGAGGACAGAATTAGTTTTATATAGTGGGGATAAAATGTCAAGTCTATGATACAAATCTATCCCTTACATACATTAACACATTATCTCATTATTGCGTATATAACTATGTATTTTTATTCACATATATGATAACTATATTAACTATTAATTTTTCTCTATAAAATTTATACCATTAAGATACTTTGGAATTAAATCCAAATGACATTTTTATAGGATTATAATAAACAATAAATAAAATCACAATTAACTTTTATAATATATCGTGTATAAATTACTTCAAGAAATTTAATAGAAATAATAAAAATTCTTTATTCCCTCATGCACTGCCACACGTCATAAATTTTTTATATGCATATCTATATACATACGTATTATCTTACATAATGTGATGGAAGAGTGAGTTTGATAATCCAAAATTTTACGTAATTCACTTACGTGGTAATTAATCCTCAAGATTAACTATCATTAATTTCAATCATGCGTTTGTGTTAATATGTATTTTATCAAAAGATAATTTTATTTTGTTCATATTCATTAAATGTCAAAAAGTAATAATAACAACTCCCAAAATATTTTGTTGAGTATATTTTATGTAAGATTAGAAAATATTATGATTAAGAATTTTTCCTTTTGATAAAAATTGATATCATTATAATAATAGAAAACAAAATTGAAAATTAATTATCAAGACCGACCACGTTGTCATTTCTAATGGCATTTATTAATTTATCATTATTTTTTGTTTCTTTAAATTAATGTACATATGTATTATATATGTATTTATTCTTTCTATTCTAAGTTATATTGTACTTGAATTTGAGTGCTGACGTTGGATTGGACGCAAACTAAATGTAATAAATGTGAAACATCAGTATATAGTGGGAGGAGGGGCGAGTAAAAAAATGGGAAAAAAAAATTAATAAAATACTACAAGAGAGAATAAATGCGAGAAAGGCCAGAAAAAGACGAAAGTGGGGGGATGTGGAGCAAGCAAGATAGAATGATTTGTGATCGATACTAAAGCCATGCGCATAAGAAAAATTAGGTTAGTTTATGCTTCAAGTTCACATTGTTCGTATTTCTGCAGTATCTACAATCAAATAATTAATTATTTAGAAAGTTGGAAAAATATATTGGTGTATTGTCGTTAAAAGTAAATTTAAACTTGTTTAAAATAAATTAAATAAATAACATTGAGATAAATATCACAAATAGACATTCATTATTCCATAAATATACATGTTACCATGATACAAAAATATATTGAGAAAGAATATTTAAATAGATACTGATAATAATAATTTACATTTACGTCATTGATATATGAGTTTTTCCTTGAGATTGTCGGAAAAGCTCCAAAAAGTAAAAGTTAAAATAAAGAAAACAAAGAAAAATATATACACTGGAAAAAATAAATGCTTCGTGTATAGTGCACCAGATGGCACCACCATTTTTAGCACACGCCAGTTAACATCACACACGCAGTGCATTTAGGGATAAAAATATATAAGCTCAGAAGAAGAGAAAACGACACGATACAACACGCCAATGCAAATTTCGTGTGTGTATTTATTTATGTCCAACATTTGTCTTCTTGCCACGAAAATAAAGTGAAGCATTTACAAAAAATAGAATTTTCAAAGTGCGTTCGTTCGTGGACTTTTAAATAAATATTAAACATATACTCTTATAAAAGTGAACGAAATAAGTGAATAATTTATTGTTAATACTGCTCGTATTAAATATATTTTATTAACAAAGAAACAGATATTTACATATAATTAGTTTATGTATATGTATTAAGAATTTTATTTATAATACGAAAAATATTAAAAATTCCGATGAGGTGGCAGCTGTGAAATTATATTAGATTAAATTTCAAGGGTACTTGATCGATCCGTGACTATGTAATTATATTTATATAAGAAGAAAAACATCAATATTGATATGAAATTTGGCAATATTGTTTGGTATTAATTAAAAAGATATAAATATTATATTTATCTTATTGATAATTATAAAATAAAATAAGATACGGTGAATATATTGGGACTATCAGTATAATAGAATTAAATAATATATATTAATTAACTAAATAGCAAAACAAATTCACAAACTGGCTCCGGAAGTAAGGATAAAGCAAATTGGAATGAGGGAGGACCTCTCGTCTATTATACGACACACAAGCAGTGATCATTTTTCTGAAGAGCTTTAGCCGTGGATTGTTTAGCCTTAATTATAAAACTCTTATTGATATATTATCAATATTTGAGAATAATTACATATAATTATTGATTATCATTTGGACAATTGAATTTATCCTGTTACAATTTTGATAAAGTATTTTGGATACATTTGGAAAGTGGATTCATCGAAGGTATTGCAAATTATTTCCGGGCGTTTGTCCGTGAGGTTCTCATATGCCTTGGGTAGCAGCTTGCTTGGACTTATTTGCTGCACCAATTCTTGGTTACTGTCTTGCTGTGAGAAAGCTGGCACTTCAGTCTGGAATACTTCAAGAAACTGATGGTAGTATTGGTGTTGCTGATAATCATTTGAATCAAACAAAATCGAGTTCAAAGTCTGAAATGGCGCCTTGTGCTGAAGAAAAGCACCAAGGTTAGTGACTCGTATTTTTATATATTTTTAATTATTATTTATATTATATTGTCTCAATTAAATTGTAGCCTTGAAACTAATTTACCATTCAGAGCAATTATTTATTTGTATATTTTATTTTATATAATCTCTAGATGTTTGTCTTTCATTATTTGTACACAAATGCAATGATCATTCATTGCATTCGTGCTGGATGATTAATTAAGCGCTTTTCCTCGTTATGATATTGGTAAATACTTATGTTTAATGTTTTGTAGACATTTAAACTTGTATTTATGTTGATGCTGTGATGTTATGATGCCGATCATGTATATGTATATTGCGTCATTCAGACAGCGGTGAATGTTTATCGATTTCACAGTAATTTTTAAATGCAGTGGAAAAACTTGAGTAACGCTTTGAGCCATTTGACGTCAATTAATCTTGTTGTAACAATTCATTTATTAGCAATATGAATTATTCATATGCTGATTTTTATCCTGTGTAATATTAAAAAAATAAAACAACTGAAAATTAAAAAAAAAAGAATGCATATATACACATTGTAAAGTTTGGAATTTAGAGAATATATATATATACATATATAACTTGTTTTCTTGTTGTATTTATGTGTATGTGTATCGTTACATAGCCAGAAAACAGGTTTTTTGATATAAAGACAACTGACGCGCCTCTAAGTTTAACCAATCGCTAACTGGAGTTATTTTGATCATTACAAACATGGCTACACATTCCAGCTGATAGAAAAACATTTAGCAGGTGAATGGTATTTCAATCCAGTTGAAACTACTTTTTTTTTATTTGCCAAAATACATAGAGTCGAACGTTTCTCTTTTTCAAAATCATACGCCAACACTCAGGTCACAAATTATTATCATATTCGATTTTATGGAATTTTTCTTTAATAATTAATTGCAATATGTGTTAACGTAACGATTAAGTATAATTTCACATACAGAATAACATCATCAAGTGTCATACACAGTAAATGCAATTACTGCAATTAGGCTTTTAATTTTATCTTAAACGTAGCACGTTTAATAATTTTTTTTTTCTTCATAAAGCTTAATTGATTTTGTTTTTAGCTTGTAATTCTTTTATTCTCAATGAACATTGGAGTAATTTTCCTCTATTAAATATTCACTTTATGTATGTATCTCAGAGTCTAATTTCGTTTCGCCAATTGATTTAAATCACTGTATACTAACAATTGTCTCGATAATTCTCTCCATTATCGTATCATTTTTTAATTCCATTTTTATTATTCAATTTAAAATCATAATATATGTACATATAAATATAATCGCATTTTGTGACAAGTGTAATTGTTACTGATTTAATAATTACAGAGAGAGTATTAAATTATATGTATTATTTATTGATAGTGATAATACTGAAACTATACATGAAAAATAATTTAATAGTTGTTTTCAACAATTTTCTTATCAATCTTTTTTTCTTTATTTCTTCATTTTATTATCAACTTTGTCTATCTTATGAAATAAAAGAAAAAATTACAGACATAAGTGTATTCACGTGATAACCCAACAAAATGATCTGCTATTATTGTTGTCAATTTTTAATTGATGAATATTGTGCCATTTATTATTTTTAATATATAGGTTAACAAGATTTTTATCACCATCTTAATTTCAAAATTATACATTTGTTTTTATATTAGAAGTCATACTTGTGATGAAATATTTTTTAATGTCGTAAATAATATTTTGAAATATGCCAATTATATTTCATTAAGGCGTGATAATAAAAATCAATTGATATCAATTAAGAATATATCGTGAAAACAATAATAATATACCATATAATTTTAATTTATACTTGGTACTTTTTATTACGTACAGAATCTTCAAACTATCTAATAATTGTTTATAACGTCATTATGTTCTACGTTGTTTGTTGTGATTTCCGGTCAAATATATATTTTAATGTACAAAAACTTGCAAAAACAAAATAATAATAGTGCATATTCATTCTGAAAAATGAGTAGGAGATGCATGAAGGTTTATATTTAGTTATAATTTTCCCAAAATTGTCATGCCAAAACGAAGTGAGCATTAACATATAAAAATAGATTTGAAGGAATATTTTATGAAAAGGAGATGTACAGATGTACAACTCAACATCAGTATACAATTTTCTTCTGTGCTCTTCAGATTATTGGGAATTAAGTTGATAAATTTAATAATGAACAAAAAAGATTAATTCTTGAATAAGTTTCATTGATATTTGTCAGTTGATTTTTTTATTCATTGTTACAATGTGTGTTATTGGTAATTTATATTTTTTTATACAGAATATTTTCATAAATATAATTTTAAGATATTTAATGTTCATATGGTAATTATATGGAATATTTTATATCATTAAAGAATCTGGTCAGGAGTCAGGAGCGAGATCAGTGGCGTTGACAAAATCACCGAGGAAATTTTCTGGTGTTGTAATCGCCACATCTGGTTTACCTGCTCGTGGAAAATCTCAAGTCGCTCAAAATTTGTGTCGACGTTTAAATTGGAATGGTATATCAACAAAAGGTGAAATAAATTATCTATTCTACATGATATTGAATAAAAAAGAATAGAAAAAAAAAACTAATAAATGAGAAAAGAAAAAAAAATATATATTGATAAAATAATCGACGTAATTTTATGAGTTTGTCGACCTCGCACAACATATCCAAAGATAAATTCATTCGTCACACTATTGAACAACAAAATTGGCAAAGATCATAGTATCACTATTCTAAATTTATTAACTCACTGTCCTTCATAATATTATATAACCCTGAATTTAAAACTCAACATAAATAATGGTACATCATCAATATTTAAATATTCCATTATATCTCGACCATTTATTTTTATTGAATTTTTAGTGATGCGTGTGAGTGACTATAGACGAAAAAAATTGGAACTCTATGGCACTCACGAGTTATTTCGCCCTGATCACGCGGCTAATTCGGCATTGAGGTCGTTGGCAACCCGCGACGCAATGCACGATTGTGCTGCATGGCTGGCATCTGGAAACACTGTTGCTGTAAGCATACGTGAACTAAACAAAAAATGTCAAAAATTATTAGCAAACCTGCTAGAGGTCCCTTATGCTTCCATTCCCAAATTCACAATAAAAAAAAATCTATTCTCATTTTATTTCTCCATTTTTTTTTTCTGAATAATTAAAATCAAAATGAAAAAGATCTTGGACGGTTGCCTGGTTCGTAAGGATCAACGCACTGAGGTATTTGACTACTTCACCGTTCAGCTTGGCTATCGTGTACTCTTCATTGAATGTGTCTGCAATGACGCCAAGGCCCTGGAGCACAATTATCAAGAGGTCATTCGTCACAGTGTAGATTATGCTGGTATGGATCCGATAATGGCAGCAGAGGATTTGCGATTGAAGGTTTCGCATTATGTACGCGCTTACGAGCCCATGGATGAAATTAATTATCCGCGTATCACCATTGATACTGTTACAATGGATATACACGCCCACAAAGTATCTGGTCATATTGAATCAACAATTCTGGGATATATAGGAAGTGTCCCAACTAAACCACACACAATTTATTTTTCACGAGTAAGTAAATGTGTATTAATTGTCTGTTTTTTTTTCTTTTCTCTTATTCTCGAGGTTGATTTGATAAAAAATATACATACACATTTAATACATTTTTTTATTTTTTTTTTTTCATTCAATTATCATTTTATTATGATTAGACTTTGGTCAGTTTCCTCAATCATTTGAATTAATTAATTTGTTTATTATTTGTTGTTACATCAGCATGGTGAGAGTGAGTATAATGTCCTTGGGAAAATTGGCGGCGATGCAGTATTGAGTGGACGTGGTGAACGTTACGCTCAGGCGCTTGCAACTCGTATAAATGCCATGCACATTCCGGATCTTCGTGTACTCACGAGTCGATTGAGACGAACTATCGCAACTGCCCGTGGTATTGAAGCACCTCAAGAACATGTGGCAGAACTCAATGAACTTAATGCTGGGGTTTGTGAGGGGCTTTCCTATGAAGAAATGCAGGAGCTATATCCTCAGGTAATTTTCCAAAGTTCTAGATAGATATTATATTCTTTTTCATGAATTTAATAATTTTAATTGTGAAATTTTATTTGCGTGCAGGAATTCGCTTGGCGAGATCAGGACAAATTACGATATAGATATCCATGGGGTGAAAGTTATATTGATATAATGCAACGTGTTGAACCGGTGATTGCTGAATTACAACAATCAAATAATGTTTTGGTTGTATCACATCAAGCAGTATTGCGTTGTTTAGTTGGATTTTTCTTGGATAAAAAACGCGAAGAATTGCCGTATATTGAAGTACCATTACACACGATAATTCGCGTTGTCAGTTATGGGTTTGATTATCGTATGGAATTTATTAAGATGCCCATTGAGTGTGTCAATACTACAAGAAGCAAACCAAATAATTGTAGTTCTAATAGGACAGCGGATGATG
>JAQQBR010000005.1:5714155-5747597 GCA_030347285.1 Microctonus hyperodae
TTTTCGTATAAACTTATTTAATTTTTTTTCTCACTTGGTCCACATACAATTTTATACTAAGGATACAGATGATAATTGAAAACTATTAATCTAAGTACTGAATGAATAAAGAATTGTTTACATGAATGCATAATTTTTATATTAATAAAAAATGGATAAAATATAAACTCACCCTCTTGCACATCAATGCCTTCTTGTTTGAGTAATTCGCGTAGTTTCTGAATTTCCTCTTTAAGTTCACGAATAAGTTTAGCATTCGCATCCTCATTGACCACAGCTTTACAAACAATTTGTTTTGCTCGGTCAGCGTATCTCAGGGTCGACAGTGTCTCGTCGTAATTAATATCAGCTGGACTGACAGCAGCAATCATGGCGGTCTTTGAATTCCCACCAAGATTTTCCCTCAACAGCCAAGTAAGCACTGAATCTCTGTATGGAATGAACTCTGCTTTCTTCTTCTTCTTTGTTGCCTAAATATAAATCAATATAAATATAAATAAATTTATCATTCATTTCCGTCACATTTTTCTTTTCTACAAATGCAAAAATTCAAAAGCTTACCGCCTAAACGATCCAAAAATCAAGTATTAGCATAAAGATAAAAGCATTAAGTGTTTAATTACATGAGGCTTTAGAATAATTAATATATTATTAACAGAAAATATTAATTAAATGAAATCTCACAATTTCTGCCAGTGCACTGATGACTTTTCCGAGTGTAGTCAAACTTTTATTAATATTCGCGCCCTCTTTCAATCTTGTTCCTTTAGCACCAGTTGAATCAGCACGTTCTGATCCGGCCAAATCCACTAATGATATTTTACTAACTTTTTCCGTGACTAAACCTGTTGTGCAATCATGCTTTTGTTGAGTAAAAAATATTGTAAATACTGCGTGTGATCTTGATGATGTTTCATTCATATTTGTTGCAGCAACAGTTCTAGCTTTATTTCCTTCATCAATCAAGTCGTGAATGTCTTCATAAGACATCACTGCAAGCTTCGATAAATCTTCAACATAAGGACCAAGCAATGGATGTTCACGTACACGTAAATTTCCTTTATTTTTCGGATTTAATAAATCACGCACGCGTTCGCAATAAATTTCCATGTAGCTAACTTCAACGGAATGTTTGAGTGTGTCACTTGAATTTTTACTAATTTTACGAAATAAATCTTTGCATATTTGTGGAATAATGCCTTCTTGACCTTCCTCCTGTTTTCCCATCATTGTATATGATTTACCAGCTCCAGTCTGTCCATATGCAAATATACATACATTATAACCTTCAAATGCATGCTGCAACATTTCTTCACCAATGTCTTTGTAAACCATTATTTGTGATGAATAATGTGCATCATTCGAGTCCATTGAATGATAAGAATAATCATAATTGAAGCTTTTTATTGCTTCTTTTGTGTTTGGCGGTGCTTTTGGATTGATAATTGCTGAAAGATCAAGATAAATAAATAAATAAATAAATAAATCACACTAATGAGCGTCACTAATTGAAAAAAAAAAAATTATCTCGTAAGATTATTTTGCTCATCTCATTCGTACAAACTAAAATTTATTTTTTCCTCTATTTTTAAATTTAAAAAAAATAATAATTCCAAATAATAGGCTCACTCGTTGTATTGCCAGTCATCTCGATTATACATTGTGCTTCGCGTACAATCTCTCGATTGTTGAAGGGACGAACCCGTACCGCGACCTTCACCGACGACATTGCAAAGCTTTTATACCGCTTTCAGTCTATGAAATGTATCTGTAATGAAAAACAACATAATTAATTTCATATCTTTTTTAAATTAAACGACAACGTTTCAAATTTCATTATTGCATAATTATCTATAACATTTATCAATAAAAGGTCATTATTTAATTGACCTTGAGATAACCATAGAGTTTAATCAGCAATTTTTTTTTTACAATAGACAATTGTCCATCGCAAAATTGTATCGGTAACCTTAACAATGAGACATTAGGGAGATCACGCACACATTTTCAGGATAATATCTTGTCGGCCAAACAGATGAGGGTGGAAATTGCCCTTGGCAGTAAGTACTTTATATAATGATTCCCAGGACAGTGAGGAGCTGAATAATAAACAGTAATGGTGAGCTTGGAGTTTTTTACAAGTTCCAATTAACATGTGAATAATAGCCATAGTAATCTTAATAGTATCATCATTACTATTATTGTATAATATTACAGAATAAAAATTATAATATTGCGTAGCGTCCAAAATTTTTTTTCAACTTCTCTGCAAATTATTACATACATATATAGGTTTTTTTTTCTTTTTAAGGAGTTAAAGAGGGCGCAGACATGGAAGCCTTGATGATTATATTGAGGGATGTCTACATGACTCATCGGACAAGAGAAATGGATACTACTGGATCGGATTTTCAGTATAAATTTCAGTTATACAAACAAATAATAAAATTACAATATTACTGATTTTGTTTTATTTTTTTTTTTTAATTTATGATAGCTTATTTTATTTAATTCAATAACATTTTAATAAATTACGATATAATTATTAATAAAAATAAATAATGAATCACGGGATTCTTGTTCGTACACTAAACGTGGAGTCATCAATTAATAATATTAAAATTCCGCCAGTACAAGGGGATGACGCAGCAGCAGTCTGACGAATTATTGACTTGTTCTACTGGCGCTGCTTTTATAATACAGTCAGACAATTTTCACGCAGATACTCGATGTTGCTGTCACGTGTATATACTTGAATAAAAATTGATTTCAAATATAAGATCATTTTTTATTTAAATTATCCCCAAATATTTTCTTGAAATTATTTGTTTAATTATTTTTGATTTAAATGAAATTTAATTGAAGAAAAAATTTCCAAATTAGTGTTTTATTTTTCTTCATACAGCTTAATCGGTATATTATACTATGAGCTTTCTAGAGAAAATTAATTAACGAGAACGATAAATAGTCTGCTGGTGGGTGGAATACAATTACGACTGACGCACGTTGGTTGTATATTTTTTCCTCCCTCTAAAAAGGACAAAAAAATACCGAAGATTCAATACTTTTGTCTATACCGAAAAAAACTATCTCAAGGGAATAATTCGTATATGTCCTATGTAAAAGCTTTGTCCATCTTTCAAGACGTTCAAACATCCTTGAAAGTACTCGAACGAAAACGAGGAAAAAAAAAACAACACGTAAAGTTGTAATCGATCCAAGCTTCATTGTACACATCAATCTTTGCGAGCTTGCGTTCCAAAAATTTCCAGTGAAATGCACCAATAAAATTAATTTAAATATCAGATGAATCACCAAATTGTTTATAAAATTAACTCACCCTTGTAATAAAGCTCTTATTTTTCGTCTTTTTTAACTCTGCCTATTCACTCTTAATTTCAATCACTATTTTTCTTTGTTTCCTTTTTTCATTCACGTTTCTCTTTCGTCTCTTCTACTAAATTCTAATAAACTATATATCCTCAAAACTTGCACTGGTAGAAAATTTTGAGCAACTCTCAACAAAATTCAAGATAATACAAAATGGCACCGCACAAAAGGAAATTGTTAAATATTTTTCCTCACATTATTATGCCATGTAAAACTCCACCACTTAAATATTTCTTCTTCTCTCAACCGTGATTCTTATCGTCTAACGATTCGTTTGTCTTTTTTTTTTATTATTATTTTTTTCTACAGTATTCCAACGGCCATCGTCGATGTCAAACTAATGGGAGGATTGTTTAGTGAATTGCAAAGGGTTGAGACGACGCGAACGCCACCAGGCGCCCAAGTTGATTTGGCAAAAAAGATGATGGCGACAGAGTGCAAGAGTTTGCGCTCTCGAGCTTTTATTGGGTCACGTGGTAATGCTTAAACCAACTATGAGGACACCCACAACCAATGGCACGCCAACATTATTTTTCTTTCTCTTTTTCTCACCATCTCTATACCATTTTCTACACTGACTTAACCAAGAAAAATCAATAGTGAAGGTGACGTCGTGACGTCATCCAACACAGAAACGATCGACCTATGCGACTTACGGGCGGCGCCGGCCAATTCTCACCCAACGTATGGCGCCTTTGTACAATCAATATTACAAACAATACAACTCTACTAATCTATAATGTTCTTTAAATATCTCTAGTCATTTCAATCAATCAATTTATAGATATCCTAAAAAGCCAGACAATAATAATTAACAAAGATGAATGAATTTTCATATTGTAACTTTTTCATGAATAATATAAATAAATAAGAGGCAAAGGGAACATCATTACTCCTTATGGGGTTTATAAACGAGTGGGTGAATATGGAATAAATAATACATAAACTATTCGGTATTATCAGGGGAATAGCGTGACATCAATAAATTTTACTTTTTTATTTTTAGTCAAGTTGAAATTGTAATTATTGGCATCGAATGATTTTGTTGATAATTGAATTACGATTTAACGTTTGATTAACGTAATATAATTGACAATCCACTGATGCACACAATAATCCAGGACTGATAAAATAATCGAGTTATATAATAAAGATTATCTGTTATTATCAGATAACTAGATGTAATCAGAATTAAATCTTGAATAGAAAATCAATGTGTATATTTGCTTGCATTAAAAATATCTACTGTTTCACTATTGTATATGTAAAAATTGTGACAAATATATACTATGTTTATACATGCATATCCAGTTCACTATTATGAATTGAGTGTGCTTAATGAACGTGACATTATACTGTCGTCATAGTCATAAAGGCGCCACTATATAGTGGTAAGTCTGCAGTGTTGTCTACAGGGTATTGAGTAGACACAAGAATAACGATGAAGTAACAAGCTTTCACATAGTGCTTTCACCTCTCTCAACAGCAGATTATCATGCCTATATTTATTATATCCGATAGTTCAATTAAAATTTGGATATTTAACCAAGATTATTTACATTATGTAACAGCAGGTAAATTTAGTTAGTTAGTGGGAGAGTAACCACGTGGATCAATGAATTTTTAATGAGAATAAAATAATTCACAAGTACAGAATAATCTATTTTCATCGAGAGAGTAATAACCTCACCATATTGGCGCAGAGGACGAAACAGAAGGATTGGATATGTGTATTTATAAATGCAGTAAAGACAGAAGAAATTTTTAAAAATATAAAAAAAAAATAGTAGAGCTTTTTTTGGTGTATAGCGAATGTTGAAAAAAATTATCAACATGATATTATGATTTAAAGTAAAAACATTCATATTATTTATTAACAAAGTTCTGTGGGGCTGATGGCATTTTTTTTTAACTTGGTGTTTGAGAGAAATTAATATATAAAAAATTTATAAATTATATATTGATACGACTGATGGAAAAAAAAATATATAAATACATGAATAAATTAAGTATGTGCTTTTTCGTATTTATATGAGTATATATAGATCTGATTGTCCATGTATAAAATATTAGAACCGATGATTAAAATATTGGATTATAAAACATGCAGAATTATTTCCACAAGTATATGTACAATAAAGCTATGTATAACGATGGTTTTGAATATTCAGAAAAAGGAAAGTATACATATTTAGGTCAAAGGGTGAAGTCCTCATTATAAAGTGTGAATATATTGCCAAAGTATACAGTACAATTCCAAATAAAAGGGAGATATAGGATAGAAATTATAAAAAAAAAATCAAAGTTGAATGGAAGAAGAAAAAATAAAATAACAATAAATATTTATATTAAAAATCATCAATCACTGCAACAGGGTTGTGCAATATATAAATACATATATATGAGTGTGGTGAAAGAAGCATTGCTTCAACCCTACAGTACAGGATATACATATAGAGTGTCAAGGAAGAAAAGAAAGATCAATGGCGTCTGTTGCAAACGTTACTCGACGCCACTTCGTATATCCTTTCCTATAAAAGATATTTCAGATGGATATTTTTATTTGCCAGCCACATTCATCCCTATTTCACTTGTGGTTGGTTGGTTGAATAACCTCAACATCGTAGTCTCATTCGACTCTAGTAATGAGAGAAGCTGGAAGTGATATTATTTTTGTACATAACCGTGACTAATAAAGTACCACCTTCCTCTTATTAATGCCACCCCGTAATGACCTTTTAAAAAAAAAAAAAATACAGAGAAATAATTTTCTTTATAACATATAATACATGTGTACAAAATTACTAATTAAAATAATTGAGCTTACTTTTTAATTATATTGCTAAAGAATAAAATAATAAAATGTAATGAATTCGATTTGAGTTCGATAATATACTCAGGAGCTTTTTTAACGATCGATTGGCTGCATTATAAATAAATATATATATACATACAACACGTATATGTTGAGGGTCTCTTTCGCATTGGAGTGCTTTTACTGCACATAATTTTTCTCAAGGATCGATTCTCGTTGTTGATTCGTGGACCGGCTAACGTATAATATTAACCAATAAAAAGTCGATAATATACAAAGGTATACATGAAAAAATCTATAAACACATGTACACCTGTACAATATATCATAAGCGTAGAAAATAACTATACATAGATATTTAAATATTAAATATGTATAAGTAGATGTCAATAATTAAATTGGAATATTTATTTCTCAGTTAATTTTTGCCATTTTTTTTTTCAACTCAAATACCAGGGGAAATTTTATGCATATGACTACACTAAGTAATAATTAATGTTACCTGATAATAATTATTAGTGATAAACAAATTGGGAAAGAATGCAGATAATAATTATTTTGATTTATTAGATAAATGACAGAATATGGTAATTAATGATATGAACTATTTTTGATTTATTGTTTGAAACACACATCTATTGTCATTAGTTTTATGTCATAGCTCCAAAGGCCGAGAAAATAAAAACAAACAAATAATACTATCCTGTATATAAATATACATAGATATTATATATAATTTATAAATGTAAGCGATGAAAAACAAAAGAAAAATTTGTTTGTCGTTTGAAATATTATTTTATTTTATGGTTTTATTTTTAGCTAGTTATGAAATATAATTTAACCTTTGACTTACCAGATATGTTGAAAGATGAGTAGTAATATCAATACTATTTTACACACACTCTACACAGCTTACTGATTACGACGCCATATTGTTTTGCGTATTCCGCATTCCACCGTTCCAATTTTTATATTGAATATTTTTTTTGCGCGGATTAGACAAAAATTTTAAATAGTGTTTAGTACTAGATTTTGAATTAAAATCGGCAAAAGAATAATTTTTTTAATTGTTACAGGTTGTATTTATTTATTTATTTTTTTTTTACATACTATACTACAGTATCTGTATGTATGAATGCAAAAATGGTCACTTGTACTTGGACAATTAATTAAATTGCAATCGTCAAATGCTTTTTGTTTATAATCTATTTTTATAACATAATATGATATAATTTAATGACCTGATGCTTTCTTAAATCTCTCTCCAATATCATTCCAGTTAGCAATATCGAATATTGCTTTAACATAATCAGGACGTACATTTTTATATTGTAAATAATATGCGTGTTCCCATACATCAATACCAAATAGTGGAATAAGACCAGTAGTAGATTCTAATGGATCTTGATTGGCGCATGTTGTGATTTGCAACCGATTTTCCTTCTTATTGAAACCTAACCAACCCCAACCTGAACCCTGAATACCAACTGTTGTCTCAGACAATCGTTTCTTCATTTCCTCAAAACTGCCAAAGTCTTGCTCAATTTTTTTCATCAAACCAGCTGTGAATAAACAAATTTTGAATTATAATTTCTTAATTAACTTTATAACTATATTATATAAATTTTTTCGATGTATAAATACCGTCAGGTTTGCTGCTGTTCGGTGACAAATTGCACCAAAAAATTGAATGATTGATATGTCCACCACCATTAAATTTAATTGCTGGTGCAAGAGCAATTTGTGTACCAACATCACCCTTAGCAACTGCTTCCTTTAATTTTTCTTCAGCGACATTTAAATTATTCACGTATGTTGCATGATGTTTAGAATGATGTAACTGCATTATTTCAGCACAAATAATTGGCTCCAATGCTTTGTAATCATATGGCAAATCGGGCAATGTGTGTTTGGCTCGTATGACACCATATCGGCTACAACTGAAAACGAAAACAAAAAATTCAATAATGATAAAACATGAAACGACTACGATATTTATTTCGTATTATTTCAACTCGGGATGACGATAAGAGGTTAAAAAAATTTCCAACAATCATTTAATATTAATTAGTAATGGTAATTGTAATAAACTTACTGTGCTAAAGATGAAACGATGCGTTTTGCTGCGAACATAATTATTATCAATGTAACAATAAAATTGAAGGAAAAAAAAAACAATTAGGTAGTCACATGAACTCAAGAGAAAAGATCACCAACGTGCATGTATATATTATATATAATTTATCTCATTGACAAGTCTGTAATATCAGATGTTTATCCTGACATTGATCTAATCGATCTCTTTTTTATCGACGCTTTAGTGATAATGCTGAATTATTGTTATTATCTATATCGATTGTCAGTAAGTATACATTATACTTCATATATCTGATGATGAAATATCCAGAATATAAATGCAAATAAATGTAATCTCTTGTACGCACGTGAAAGCTTTGAGAGACAAGGAGTAAGAAATTCACAATTATATCATTATTGAATAGTAACTGAGAAAAAAAGTATAAAATAAATATGGGTAATACAGCTACTACAGCTGAGGTAAAACCTGTGGGAGGAAAGGATGAGAAAAAGTTAAAACCTTGTTGTGCTTGTCCAGAAACGAAAAATATTCGCGATACTTGGTAAGTCACAGTATATTGATTTGTACTTTTAGGTTGTGGTCTCTCTTTATAAATACTCATTAAGAAGTTAATGTACAGGATAATTATATGTATGACAAAATATTTTTCATTTACACAATTATAAATACTGAATAAACAGGCATTTGTTGATAATTCTACTGATGAAATAAATAAAAGTAGTGGTGATATCTTTTTAAACATAACCTGAAAAACTTGAAATGTATTGGCACTGTATACAGTATATTTATAATAATGATTGAGTGCTTTGCAGTATTGATCGTTTGTTTTATTTTAATCTTTTTTTATATTTATATTTTCCAGCATTATAGAAAAAGGAGAATCAGAATGTGGACATCTTATAGAAGCACACAAAGCATGTATGCGGCATCTGGGTTTTAATATTTAATTTAAAAAAATAGAATTATGATAATATGAATGAAAAGTAATAACAGGAAACATTTAATTAAATGAGCTTTTTCCTGTTTTTCTATATTTATATTTATAATCGATATTGTAATAAGCAGTAATAGAACCCAAAAATAACTTTGTAAAGTTTAAAATAATAAACTAGATATTCAAGTACAAGAAATTATTAACTATTCCATAAAAAGAAATTATTTTCGCAGGATATACTTTATGATTGTGAACATGATTTTAATTATTAGTTTAAAGAATTAATTCAACAGAATAAAGTGATTGCTTTCTCATATCACAATGATCAATATCGTTGAAAATTTTTTTATTAGTATTGAATTTCACAATTTTAGTTGAATTAAACTAGTTATTCATATAATGCCAACTTAAATATGTATGACATTTATATAATAACGAGAAAATGACAAAGTTGAATTTACTAAATTGAAGACAATACTCCGATTGATAAATGAATAATTGAATTTTTTATTATACTTTTGAAGCTATATAAAAAAAATTCAACGTTCATAATATTTAATTTTTTTGTCGCTTTTGCTCTACGACAAATAGTATTATTATTTTCTATCTAAAACGGACAATCTTAAAGTTTATTCAGTACAAGAATGCATCATAATTTTGCTCTTTCCATTTCTTCCAAACTATGTAATAAAGATAATTGATAATTAAATTATTAGTAACAAGATTGTATTACAATAAATTTTCTGTAATTTCGAATCATTTTTAAGCACAAAGATAATTATTAATAATAAACAATTGAAGATCTATTTATATACTAAAGTTATAATTATACAATTAGATCACTTTTTCTTTCAAATTTGTTTAATTAGTAAATTTTTTTGTTTATTCATATCTGCTAGAACTGGGCGGGATTGATATTAGCATCTCTTCAATTTTTATTAAATATATGTATGTATATATATATATATTTTTTTTTTGTTTGAATATCATTAGTAAGAAATTATAGTTGTACTTTATATGAATTTTCCGATTATTTAATTTGTATGTATGTTTTTACAATATCTATGTGTCATTTAAAAGACAAATTGTGATAGCTTTAATGAGGTAAATTACGTGCCCTTTTTTTATTTTCTTTTATTATTACATACTTGGTGGGTTCAATAATTTTTCTCCTTTCATTTGTTTATATGTATTTATTAATTAATTCGTTTAAATCAATGTGTTTTTGTTTCAGCAATTAATTAAATCCGAATAAAGCTTTGCAATAATACGCATTGAAATAATTATTTTTGTATACGTGTGTTTATTGACTAGTTTTCAATACTCGAAATATCCGATTATTTCCTGAAAGATGAACGCAATTAATTATTGCCATTTTGTGCAAGTTCAGATAAGCTTTATAAAAATTCAAGGAAACTTAGAAGAATGCTCAAACAATATTCAAGCAAGAAATAAGTAATGGCTATATGTAAATTTTTTTTTTTTTTATCATTTAAAGTACATATTATCATAAATTCAAAAATATTCACCATAACATGTATGTATGATATTAAGTGATTGTGATTTATTTGTAGTATAGAAAGGGAATTAGTCACTTTTTTTTTTAACTGGACAGATTATCGGCATCTATGCCTTCATACTTTTTTTTTCACGTTTTTTTAACAATAGTTACACTAAAATCAGTTGATTCGTCATTCGCCCCGTCAACAATAATTTATCTATTAATTTAGCCAATTCTCACCTGTCTTGAGGTATACGCAACGTCCTCAAAACTTTACTAATCTGAAATCATGTGAAGAAATAATGATAATCTAAATCCACGGAAAATAAAATAAAAATACAATGTTGAAATCATAATAAAAAAATTAAAATTTTACCTGATAGCGTGCATCATTCTCAATTGTACCAATAACAGCAACAACTTGATATTGTCGAGCTTTCATGGTAACCATGGATTTTCTAATAAGACGCATTGCGCCTGGTGCACTACTTGTACTATTAAATTGTCCCATTTGCGATGGTGTATGACTTGGATCCAACACCAGCATAGTAATAGAACCGTCGCGTAACTGTTCCACTCCCATTATCGTTCGACTATGGCCTTGATGTTGCAAATACAATGGTGGTTTAAATTCATCGCTACGTTGAAAATATTGCAATACCCAATTAAACATTTCAGGATGACTGCCATCGCTACCAGTAGGTCGATGAAAATCAACTAATTGACATCGCATACGTAAACTTGACAATAATGTTACAACTTCAGTAGCGCCAATCCATTTTCGGGTATTAACTAATTTACCACCAAGTTGTTCAGCGCCTTGCACATCAAAACCTTGTGCCCATGCCCATTCAATCATACGTTGTAATCGCGATATTGATGGCATTGAACTACGTAATGGATTATTATCCATTGAATTTCCAACACCACCAGCAACTGAGCTCCATGCGCGATAAACTAATTCATTATATCCAGTGTGTTGTAATAAAGATGATATTAACATTTGCATATTTCTATAACCACAACCCCATCCTTTATCGCCATAAGTCGACGCATAATGATCAACAGTAGAACACATCCATGTATTAATAACATTACTGCATGCTTGACTAACAGCACGTACTTTTTGTACTAATCCACGTGTACAAGAGCTTGAATCATCAATTCCATTGTGTTCAGCTGCTTTTAATTCAATTTGTCGCTCGTAAAAATCAGCAACAGACATTTCACCAGCATAAACAGCACGTTGCATATTTGTCACGCTTTGTTCACGAAAATTACCCTGATTATCCATACCATATTGTGCACGTAACATTTCAAATTCACGTTGTTCACGTAATTTACGCACTTCTTTTTCACGACGCTCCATATCGCGTGCCAATAAACGATCACACGATGAGTCAGGTGTTATTGGCGATGGTGTTGTTTTTTTCGTGAAATGTTCTTCAATATGAATGGTTAATTCGTCATTATTTTTGAATGATGTACTTAGACATACGGGACACGCTGGTGTGTCACTACCAGCACTTGATGCTACGTCAGAATGTGATGTTGCACCATTTGCTGGACTGAAATAATGAATAAACAATATTATTTTCATCTATATTCATTATATTTAATAACAATGTAATAAGCAATTTTAATTACCTTAATATATCTTTATGCTCAATATTCACGTGAAGTTCTAGATCAGAAGAATTCGGAAATGAAGTAGCACATAATGGACAATTAAATACACTGTCACGACTTGGTGGCGATTCAGGTGGGAATGATGGAGATGTTAAATCAAAATGTTGACGATTAATGTGCTCTTCCAATTGCAATGGATTGTCTGATGTATATGGGCACAATGGACATTCTAAAATACGTGGTTTTGGTGATGCATAAGAGCGTAATTGAAGATTGAGACCAGTTCGTAACGGTGAACCGTGTCCAGCTGCATTTTCTGGAGCTAAAAAATCCAAACAATATAAATATCTTTGAATATTATTAATATTCAATGACATGAATTTTGTTTTAAATTAAACAATACAAATATACTGACCACTATTTACATTTGCTCCTCCAGAAATATTTGCACCACCATCATTGTTGTTATTGTTATTATTATGGGCATTTAAACTTGGTGAATGTACTGATGAATCTTTGATTTTCGGTGAAGAATGATCTTCACTCGTTGTTGATTCACTCCAACCATTTTGCCTGCAAATATTTTTAGTGAAAAAAGTAGATGTGTGTTCTTGTATATCATCATCTTTCACCGAATCATCCATCAGTGAATCTTCATCAATAAATGCCATTAAATCATTTTCGGGTGTGCTGAAATATTTCAAAAAAAATTATTATTATAACCTCACTTTATTACACATTTAAATTTTATGCATTTATTAGAAATAACTTTTATCAATTTCGAATAATGATTTTTTTTTTCTTGTACCGTTTTCTTTTTCTTTGCACCGGGCAATTGTCAATAATCATTTTGATATTTTATATTTGTAAACAATTTTTCATTCAGAATTAATATAAATTAATTTTATGTAAATCTGTGAATTTCTTCTTTATAAATTAAATTCGACACTTTATCTATATTACAAAATAATATCTGATATATTTCTGAACTTATTATGTTATTATATTATATTTTGTCAACATGAAAATTTTATGTACACAAAGAAAAAAAAGAGAATTATTTCCTTTTATACTAAGTGTTTCCTGCTTTTACTATGCAACTATGCAATATCGCACATGGTTCAGTGATGTGCAGAAAGCTAGTTATTTCGTATGTGCACTAGAAATCCTATAGTGTTGTATATCTATATTATAGTATAGTTTATGTATACAAGCACTATGGGATTTCTATTGCGCATGCGACAAAACTGGTTTTTAGCAAATTACTGACATGGTCTCAAACAGAAATATTCAAAGAACAGAGAAAAGAGGCACAATGATCAGTCGATAAAATCATTTTTCTTTACCTGTGCAAATAATTTGCCCGCGAAAAATAAAAAATTTTTGAATATTATCTCACCTTGGTGTGAGATAATCCAAATGAGCACTATTCACGTGGACGAGCATTTCAGCAGGTGATATTTCACCTAAATCACAAAACGGACAACTTGCAGCACCTTGGAGATGATATAACACCATGTGAGAACGCATTTCTTCATCATTAAAACCTTCCAGTCCGCAAATTTCACATGTGTAATTCATTTCTGGTGATTTACACGCCGCCATATTCAGTCTGTATTTTAATTCAATATTTATTCATTTCATCACTTTCAATATAAAGTTCAGGAAGAATTGTTCATTGATCAGTTGAAGAAATTAATATGGAAATAGTCTTTATTAACCAATCATAGTTTGATTGCAAAACTGGTGTATGAATAAGAGAAAATGTAATTAAAAACTTGTAATTATAAAATGAAAACATTAATATAAATTTATATTTATAAAGAAGAATTTATTTATTCTTTCCAGTTAATTCACTCTTACATTTTCTTCATATCTCCGTCCTTGATTTTTTTCATCCCTTATTTTTTCAAATTTTATTTTAGTAGACGTGTCTAATGGAAAATTGATTCGCGACCACCTTCTCATGAAAATCGATATGAATTCTTCCGCGAAAACGCACCGTATACCGATTAAACCGATAACCCGAAACAAAAAAAAAAAAAGATGCATAGAACAAATGGAAAAAAAAATTTATCATAAAGGAAGGGGATTCAATTGCTCATTGGTGCAGGTGGAATTACAGTATGCAGTGGCGATAAAAGATGGATGACTATAAAAAGCAGTATGTGAAGGACCAGGGGTGAGGGTTGATTTAATTTTTTTTACTCTCTCCTTTCTTTGCTTTTTCTTTATTTCATCATTTTTATTTTACTCTAAGGTTTTCAACGATAGGAATAAAACACTAATAATGATGACAATGATGACAATTATGATGATGAAGAAGACGAAGAAGAACAAGATGATGATGATGATGATGATGATGATGATTGTGACGACGATGTAGTTGATAAACTCGTGGTTGCTGGGTTGGGCTGACCCATTTTACGATTCAAGTGAACAAATATACATGTATATGTGTAATATATATGCATACACACACATATATACATGTATAAATATGTATATACTTATATGCACGCGTTTTACACCATTTTCCAACCCCGTTTCGGTCGAGGTCAAACTATTAAGTGTCGTCTCTCTGTCTCTCACTATCTTCCAATGTGGAACACACGCAGATGACGTACATATTTCATTATTTCATCAACCGTTTCCTTCACTTACATTATAATTGTTCTTCGCACTTGAAAAAAAAAAGTGGAGAATATTATTTAATAAACAAATTAATCACCAACTGTATTTAATTATTTCCGCAATCACATTTACTTTTTTTTTTCATCATTGAACACAAATGTTTTATTGTTTATTTTGCATTACTGAATTTATTATATATTTCACTGTCTTTTGTTGCAGATATATGGATATCTAATATGGTATATTACTGTTTCTCGAAATTATATTGATGCGATATATAAAAAAAACGATGGCGTATAGAAGAGGCGCCCGTGTTGGCTCAAAAGAACCGACACGGCGCCTTTCTCGACCCCATATGACAGATTATATCACTCCCACGATACTTCCGCGTTTTTCACCCCTCGAATTGTGACCTAACGACTGCTATCCACCCCTACTCAGTTCTCTCATACAACCCCCTGCGTGACTACGTTACCGCGCCACTACCACCACCACTATTATCATCATCGGAGAGGGAGAGAAATCGCGAAGAATGAAGAGAAAATCGATTTGAATTATGTGGCTGATAAAGTAGAAAGCGCTTTGTTTCATCAGCCACACAGTCGGTATAAATATATTTATAAATTGTTTTATTTTTATTTAAAATATTGATTTAAATTTAATTCTTTTATTATTTTAATTTTGTTAATTATTACAGAGAGCAATTGTTTTTTATTTTATATATTATTATATGTGAATTATTTAAACGAGTGCAAATGCCAATTGTTTTTAAATTTTATATTGCCCGTCTGTCAATCATTTTTATGAATAAATATACGCATGCAAATATCTTCTCATTTGATATTCTCAGTGTGTTTTATTATGGGTGTTATTATTCCATGGCATTCTCGGACGGTTGTTAAATAAAGAGAATATTGGCCATGTATTTATAACAATAAAGAGAAGAAGGGAAAGGCAGAGAGACAAATAGACAAGCTGAATGCGATTTAATGTGACATGAAAACACGCGCACATTTTGCTCCATCAACTATTTGCACACACGACTACAATGAGGAGTGGCGGGAATTTTAATTGAGATTTTAACTATAGATACAACAGTCGAGGTATACATATGTATGTATAAACACGTGTGTATGCAAGTGTAAATTTTATCAGCTGTCACTACGACTATTCTGATGTTTCGATCAGTCAATGAGTGATGGACAATTTTATTGTTGATTTATTATGACTTTTTCCAATTAATCCCAATATATTTGAACGCAAATTACCGATATAAATTATCAAATTTAAATAGATATTATAAAAATACCACAATACTAAATCACCATTTTTTAAAATTCTTTTTATATAACTTTTCTGATTGCTGAATTTTTTTTTTTATTGAATTTACTCCCGGCACGAATAGGAACGGCAAATGAGAGTGCAGCCAAGAATTGTTTGGCATTTCTCTGACACTTGAGTGAGTCGAACAACTTCCTCATTGACATTCAACTCGGCATATATTGATGCAATGTGATGCGCGCCCATTCGCGGAATTATATTGTGCATGTATTAAAAATTATCCCCATTGACTTATTTTATAATTCCATTTTATTTTCACAATTAATTTCCAGTCATAAATTTTAATTCCCATCAATTCCTATTGAATTACTAATTCCCCAGAATAATACGTCATAAATATGATGAATAAAATATTGAAAGACATTGAATAATTGATAATGAAAGTTGTTTGAATTTATTTGAGTGAGTAAAATATCACGCGGAATATAATGTAAAATGGAAATACACGTACACCTCGTTTATGTAAGCAATAAATTGATATAATACGTATACAATAAAAAGGCAGAGGAAAAAGAAGCATATGCCTGCAGAAAGTGTCATGTACAAAAGCAGTTGGAAGAAATGACACTGAGCACGCGTCTCTCGTTGCCGCCCACATGTGACCAGCTTGTGAGGAGTTGCGTGTCGTGTATGTCTGTGACTCTTCGTATATATTTTCTTCACAGTCTTCTATCTACCTAATCCCCACCATATACTATCGCTAACACCACCATCACTGTTACTATACCACTGCCATCGTTATACTGGATATACTTTTCGTTTAAGCAAAAGCTCCCACGGGTGCGCGCTCTTCGTCTCGCTGTGCATGCGGTATCCCGAAGAAAAGCTCAGTCAGTCCAAGCGCGTTCAACCAGCAACACATCTTTGTGTTTCATTATTCATTTCTTCTCACGACTCTACCATTTACTTTAATAATATTTTTTTTATTTCTTTCCCATCGATGAAAATTTTATTTTATAAATATGAACGATATAATGATCGTTAACTGCAGTTGAAAGTGAAAAATATTATTTTGGTTACAACTAATAATTATTATAATTCGAATAATTTTGATTTATTAAAAATGATGAATGGTAATCAAGGTGTATTAAAAATGTGGCGTATAAGAATATTTTTTTTAAATTTGTGGATATTTATAAACGTTGCGAGTTCATTATCGACAATGGCTGAAGGTAAAATTTATAAAATATATTTCATTAATATTACCATGAATTTTTTTTTATCTCTCTATAGAATGTCCATAATGACTTTGATGATTATGATAGCCATGCGTTATATATTACGTATATATGTATATATAATTAATATACTCGAGATAAACTCATTGAACCCATCATCATGAGTCTTCGTCATGAGTGTTTGCGCGTACAAGACGATATCGACGACAGCTTCCCGCCACATGTCCTCCCACTCTCTTTTTCTTCCTTTTTATTTTCACTTTGCAATTTACTTCCATGTTATATATATATATATATATATATATCGGTACACAGGACATATAAATACATGCACATATGAATTTTTATACACATGGGAAATAATTAAATTCACTCATGAATAACTTTGAAAATTTAATTATTAAATTGCTAATTTTTTTCCACTTTATTATATACGTGTAATGAAGATTTACTGTTGTTTATGCTTGACAAATTTAAATTGTCATGAGTATAAAAAGAAAAAAGATGGTGGGTATTTATATATTTGTACACAAAAATTTTGAGAGTAAAAAAAAAATTGAAAACAGAGATATTGCAAATTCTTTTGCACCCCTCTTCTCGTCGGTGGAATATTTATGTCTCGCACGTGCGTTAGAGAGGTGTCGTCGGGGATCCTTGGTTTTTTATCTCGAGTGAACAAGCCGAGGGATGGCAAATAAAGCAGAATGCGCGAAACGGACGTAGGAGTAGTACTTGTAGTAGTGTGAAGAGATGGTAAAAAAAAAATTAAAGAAAATAATGTGTAAAATGAAAAGAAGATGAAGAGGAATAAGATGAAAATGTGAACGAAACATGAATATGTATGTATTTACATATGCAGATATGAATAAGTATATCCTCAAGAGGGAAAACGATAACGTGTCCCGTTTCCTCGTTCTCTCTTTTTCTCCTTTATCCACTACATATAAGTTTCCTTCTGTTCTCTATTGACTTTTGCGCATTAAAAGATGAAATATGTAATTACATTCGATTTATATTATAGATAAATGTGCCTATTTATGTCAGCTCCAAGTATATCTATCAGTCATATAGAATTTTTTTTTTATTTATTTAGTTCTTTTAATATTAAACGAACAAAAAAATTGATATTAATATAAAACTAATGGTTGAGTTTCTAGATGAAAAATTTTGAAAGTGGATCATCGGGAAAATTGATCAGCGATCACAACATTAAATACCGGTTTATCATGTATACATACTGTATATCCAAGATTTATTACATAAATAATTGCTTTTATGTATAAATTGAGACTCTAAATATCTGTGTATGATCATAGTGATTATCTCTTGAAAGAAGTGGACACCTCAAGTGCGAAATGCATCCATTTGATAATTTTTATATCGTAAAAAATGAAATAAAAAAAATGGAACCATATTAAAACCCGTACTTTCCAATTATTTTTTCTTATTTCCAAAATCAAGTAAGCGTGAAAATAGTTTATTAATTTATAAATCTTAATACTTTTATAATTATTATTTTTTACATGTATAAATATATAATTTAATATTTTTCTTATGAATTTTTTATTTCACAATTTTTCTTTTCAATCATGTCTAAATTTATTCATGCAATTTGCACTCGTATATGTGTGTATGCATAAATCCAAACATCACCGAATGGAAAGCATATGCGGATAGAATAAGAAAAGTGACGGAAGAGATAAACAAACATACATAAACTACATAACTTGACAGTTATTCACGCGTTGGATGAATACATTGCATTGAAATACATGTAAAAGGATGTAACGAGAAGGAAAGAATATACATATAGATTGTATGCAAAAGATGTTTGCCAATCGCAGGATAAAAAAATATTCTATACGTATTTTTATTTAGTAATATCTTATTTTTAAAATAAAATATTATTTTAATAGACACTATGATCATGAGAGAATTATATTTGATTTATTCTCAATACGTTTCATCTCGATTTAATAATGTTATGGACCTATACATACTCACAAATTGGTACACATTATTTGGTGGATGCAGCTGTGCTTTGCTCTCATGTTCGGAGACAATGTCATCATTGACAATGACAATGTGCGACAGTGAAGAATTCTCGCCAATCCAACTCTGTCTGTGTATCATTCAGAATTTCGTGGAATCTCTTTTGTCATGAAATGAAAAAAAAAAAACTTTTTTACAAGGTTATTAAATTATATTAATAACGTATAAATATATTATTAAATATCTATTATATGAATATGTTCTTTTTATATCAAATATTTATTAGCAGTCCATTTTTTTATTGTTTTTAATTTTGAGTGTCTTATTTAGAGACACAAAAAGTTAAGAAAAAAAAAATTAATTAATGATTGACATCAATATGAATTTGTGCAATCATGATGACGGTGTCTCTGCACGGTGACACAATTTATCCATAAATGGCGTCATTTATGGTGCGATTGAGCAAATTAGTGTGCTGTAATTATCGATATATCCAGCAATAATTTATATCGATAACATGTATGATATGTTTTCATAAATTTATTCAAATAAATGTCATGTACCCATTTGAATATTTAAATTTATTATTTCTACATGCGCAATTAAATAGCAATGTATAATATGCCATATTTTAATTAGTATAGTGTAAAAAAAACAAATGGGGAAAGGAAATAATTTTGTTTCTCAATTGCTTCTGGCATGATTGATATAAGTGATTTATAAAATGATTTTACATATACCTTTATCATCATCATCATTATTATCATTGCAGTAAATCATGTACCTACTCCCCATCTTGTTTCTCATAACTATTTGGAATATATAACGGTCTAAGCTATTTTTATATACAACCACCACAATATATGTGTGCATATTTGAGAAGCCACAAAAATCCCTCTGAGTGGGCAGATAAAAAATATTTTTTATTACTCTATAATATTCAATTTTATTTTTAAATATTTAAACCGGAAATAGCTACAGGTGTAACTTATCCTCGACGTGATGACAGTACAATTTTGACATGTTTGAAAAGTAAACACTGTGTATTATAGTAAAAAAAAAAAAAATAACAATCAGACCTTTGATTTCTTTCAAGCGATTTATGAGATTTTTTTTCATTTCAATTTTTTCTCAAACAGAGACATCAGCTGATGTTGATGCATAGATATACGTATGTATATGGTTGAATATATAATAAAAATAAGCAAGAGAGTCAAATGCCTTGGGGACAATTTGCGAGTTAATTGGCATCTATTAACTTAATTGTCTCGAGCTTATACTCTACCATGCAGAGTATGAGAGAACTTGCTATGCATCATTCAGTGTCTATGGTTGTTGTATATATACATATATAATAGTGACGAGCACTGAGGGCTCGATAATACTCTTCTCTCATGTACATTCCTTGGAACATGAACGAACGGGTTATCTGTCCCCTTTGGAGAATTAATAAAAAGTGATAAAAATCCATAAGAAACTTGATAAATAATTTTCAGTTAATTCATTCGATGCTTATCTATGCATTAAAAATAACAATTATTCAAATAGTTTATTAAAAAACCGTGTGCGGGTCCATCTTATATCAATTGATAAATTTTCAAATGTCTCAAATACTTTTCATAAATTTTATTTAATTTTCCATTCATTTTATCATGTCGTTTTTTTTTTATATCTTACGACTGCAAAGAGTATATAACAATGAGCACTTCCTGTCTCAGCTCTCTCTCTTTCTTTGTATTCCCTGATGTCATAAAACGGTCCCGCATGTGGGGCCCACGATGCATCGGTGCGTATGCAATAAGGCCCCTTTCAAGTTATGACACGCAGGGCGTGCCTAATAGTATTCATAACCTCTGGCAACTTCTTAAAAAGTCTCTGGTAACAAACCAGACATTTTTTATCTTTCATTTCCAGTTCATCTGTATTTTTCGTTATCCTTCACACACTGTGTTTTCTTTTATCTCTCTTCTACAACTCCATTCCCACATGAGATATACATCACTCACAGTATTGCACTTGAATATTGAAGAAGCCATCGAAAATCAGATAATCACACTACGCATATTTTTTTTAATTTAATCATTTTAATTTACCGCCTATTTTTTTAGTTTAAAATTTCCTTTTTTTCTGTCACAGAAATGTCATGCTGCTCACTCACTACTGGATCATGTCGCAATGTATGCTCTCAGGTACCTGTGAATTAATATCAATTTTAATTAATTAATTTTTATTCAATTCTCGCATGCATATAATATATGATCATCAATTATTTTTAATTTATATTTTCATAATGTTTGTGAGGGTGCTATTTAATTATTCTGCATGTCTTTAAACGTGTCATGTAAATAGTGGAGTGACCACAACATTACATAGTTAGGGTGTACATATATATAGTAATGGTGCAGGATCGTAAGACTCGACGTATATCCCAGCGATAATATCAAAGTCATTGGGTGATTGGGCCTGCTGGGAGATTTATACATTTCACCACAGGGGGCCGGGCCAAAGCTCATTCATACGCAAATATTATGATCGTATATATATGTATAATACCGAAGGGGAAAATATGGAATCAGGGAGAATATCACTTTATTTTTTTTTGTTTTTTTTATGTGGTATATACGGATAATTCATATGCTCTTATAAAAAGATTCACAATGTGGAGAAATTCAATGATTTTTTGTGGGTCTTGAATTAATATTTTCTTTTGATTTTTTGTTTTTTTTTTTTTTAAAGGGGGAATGCGATATTTTAATCGTTTGATATTTGATGCGCGTTTATTTAGTATGGTTCAGAGGACGAGAAACCAAGTGATGGATCTCTGACGGTTGAAGAGTGTTGATGAGAACTTCCGGCTGTGCATATAAGCATATATTTATTATTTTATCTCTAAGAGGATAAAATAGCCGGAAGTCAAAGTTTAAATGATTCTTTATACACCTCGACCCTAATTTTTCTGTAATTAATGATAATTAATATTGTGTAACTAATGGATTAGTTCATTTAAATTATAGATATAATTTATATAAAAGATTGAAAGAAGAAAGTGAAGAAATAAATTCACATACCCTCTTTTTGTTTTTGTTATTTGGTGTCTCGTGGAATTTGCCAACGTTGCGTTGCCCTCTCTCTTCACCCTTTCGTCCATTTCAGTCGAGGCAGAAAAAAGCAACGAGTTCACTCTATTTCCGTAGCTTTTGATCCATCTAAAAGTGCCGAGGATTCGCGTCAACTTGAAGAAAGTTTAACCATGCGTTCATGAATTTTCTTTCCAATTTTATGCATTTGTATAAATGTATTTGCTTGTGATAATAACATATCAAGTTGAAATTTGATTGATGATGAAGAAATAATTTAAAACTTGATCTTCATCTCATCTGTAAATAATAAGAGTAAACAAAAAAATATTAATTTTATTTTTACAGTATAATTAATTTTTTTTTTAATTTTATATCTTTTTCATGACTTGACCAACATTTTGACGGTTGTTTATTTAGCAAACTCTATAGTCTGTCGAATAACGATAAGTATTTCTAAATATATATTCAAAGAATTGGAGAAAATAAAACGAAATAAACTGAATTCCATTTCCATAATCCGAAACGATAAATTCTAGATAAGATGAGCGATAAAACTCTTGTGACTCATGCCATTATATACATATGTATACACTCACTCACATACATAAAGATTGACCTCTTGGCATTGACTCCTCAATTCTTGATAGTAATGTCTATGATTTTGTTAAGGGAATAAAAAAATAAGCCATAAATATACATATACAGTTGTGGAGTTTTATACAACTTTTGAATATCACGTGGGACATACTAAATAACTTGCCATCAGTGACACGAGTATTGAATGTTCAATGAGCACACAAAATGAATGTTCTCTTGCTTTTTTCATCATTTTTTTTTTCCTCTGTTTATATAGACTTTATATTTTTACAATTGATATTCAGACGTGGAACAGGATATTGCTTTAGTCATGGGAGAACGTGTTATGCATGACCAAGCTTTTTAATGGATTAGATTAATTCCTCTGCTCATTCAATAAAAATAAATAAATTTTTTATTTTCTAGATTTCCCTCGTTAAATTGGGATCAGATGCATTAGCTAGAGAGGATGCCAATAAAAGACTTGTTGAATTTTGTTCCACTGAAATGGTAAAATAAAATTTAATTAAAAAATAAATTCGAAATATTTCATTGATTAATAATTGGAAAAAATATTTTCAGAACAATTTTTGGTCCTGCGTTAATACTACACTTACCGGTGAGTTTGTTAAATAATAAATTTGGTTCAATGTAGAATTAATTGATAATTATTTGTTTATAGATTTAAAAAAAAATGAGAACTGGGTTGGTCGAAGTTGCTGTCACTTGGTTCAATATCCAATTTGTCGGTCCAAATGTGCATTGGCTGGTGATCGAAGTCACCTAGAAAATTCATGTCGTTCCAGCGATGAACTTGAATTTTATTCATGTTTAGAGCAACGTGAAGACGCTGAACGTTGCTGCAACCATGTTTCAAACATCACTTGTCGTACAGTTTGCCATGAATTATTTCACAAATCTGGAAAACAATCGAGTTTAAAATTGTACACAAGTAAAGGATGTTTTCATCAGGTACCAAAGTGCTTGAAGAATATAGCAGAATCGGCTAATGCTGAAAATCCAAAACAATGTTAGTATAATAATAATAGTAATTATATAAAATCAACACAACTTATAAATAGCTCATATAATTTTAATTAACAACAATTAAGTATAAAATAAAAATTGCAGATTTAAATTGTTGCAAGGAAGCTGCAACACCTAAATGTTTAGATGCTTGTCGGAAAGCTCTGCATTCATCAACAACAGTACGCGAAATTCTCGATATATTGGAAGAAAAATGTCAGCCTGCTTTACCACACTCTCCATTATGGAGCTGTTTTTTACAATCGACATTCACTAAACCACCGAGAGTACCATTGGATATCGGTAAACTTTCATGTTGTTCACGTGCAAGCAGTTCCAATTGTCAAAATTTATGTTGGCGTGCGTTTCAAGCCGATTGGGAAGTGGCTTGGTCGCAATTGGAATCGAATTGTTTATTGTCTACAAATGAAATTGAATTACGACGTTGTTTAGACGACGCCAAAGAGCCCTGCGAAATGGGCTGTTCAGGTTTGTCTTATTGTACAAAATTTAATGATCGGCCAACAAGTTTGTTTCGATCTTGTTCATCAACGGCAGACAATGCTGCAAGATGGGAGGCAGATCATTGGGCACGTGGTGGTGCTATTCGTGGTTTGGGCATTCCAGTGCGCGCTGATCCATCATGCCCACCGGAATCATTACGCGCTGCCGCTTGTATTTTACAATTGCGACCGTGTGAATCGCGTATACATGAAACACAACTTTGTCGTGCCGACTGTATGGAATTAATGGCTAATTGTATAGATTGGACAGTCATAACTGGGCCTTATACAGCTGCGACAATGTGCTCAAAATTGTCTTCACCTTATCCAGATGTGCCGTGTGTTTCATTACGACCGTTTATCGAAAATTCTAATGAGTCTGAACCAAATTTACTCCCCGATCAAGATGTTTCTACACCGTGCAAAAATAATCCATGTCCTGAATCGCAAATTTGCATTTTACAACCGTATGATAATAAAAAACCATATGTATGCCGACCATCATGTACACTTGGTGAGATGTCACGATTATTAGTACCAAGAAATACTTGGGTTCAAGTACCGCGCGTTGATCAGCCGGGCTGTCATCGAATTTGTCAATGTACATCAAGAGGTTTGGAAAAATGTCGTAATTTAAATTGCTATACATTTAATTCGTGCTGGGTTCAAGATCGTTTTATTGCACATCGTACAGATTTTTATTTGGATTGTAATCCTTGTCAATGTTTTGAAGGTGAAGTGACATGTTCACGAAAAACATGTAATGAAATAAAATTATTATCATTGCCGTGTGATTGTCCTGCGCATTATGTACCAGTTTGTGGACGTTTAGGGGTGACATTTGCATCAGCATGTCTTGCCAAGTGCACGGGATTGAGTGCAAGTGAAGTAGAATTTGGTAGTTGTTCATTGAGAGATCCATGTCAGCCAAATCCATGTGCTAATGGTGAAAAATGTTTGCGTTACACTCGTGTTTGTTTATCACCAATTTACAAACCGTGTAAGCAATACGAATGTGTGCCAATGGATTGCGATAATAAACGAATAAATTCAGGTATAGCAGTTTGTGATCGTGACAATCGCCAACATTCATCATCGTGTGCTTTAGTCAAATCGGGCGCTATATTAGCGTATCGTGGACCGTGTTTAAAAGGTTGTAGCCTTCGGGGACCAGTTTGTGGCATCAATGGTGAAGTTTATTTGAATGAATGTGCTGCGTGGGCTGATAAAACTGTTGTTGATTATCCGGGTACGTGTGTGGCTGTCGGAATGATTGGCAATGAAATTGTTCCACGATGTGGACAAGCTGTTAAATGTCCACCATTAAATCCACCTAATTGTATTGGTGTAACGCCACCTGGTGCTTGTTGTCCAATATGTGGTGGGGCGGCACGAATTTTTTATTCACGAAAGCAATTAGATCGAATTTATTACATGATGGAGGATGAAGCTGATAAAGATTCCGTGACATTAAACGCACTTTTAACTGCACTTGGACGACAATTGCAAGTGGTACAATGTTCATTGCGCGGGTATGTCACGCCTGAAAGTGATATATTCATTTTAATTCAACCGACAACCACGCGTTTGTCATCATCAGCACTCCAATTACGTGCGTGCATAGCTGAAACGGAAAAATTAGTAACGCGTATAAGTCAACGTAGTCCAAAAATTACTACTGAGGTACCATTGGGTTCATTAACGCGCGCTGAAATTGCTCACGGTCATATTTCATTTGCTATTTGCTCGCAATGCTCAATTTATATTCTTACTGTCTCATTTCTTATAATTGGGATTATTACTTGAATTGTAATTTACTAATTCCGTTTTGTTATTTGTATTTATCACTGTGAATGTACATAAATGAATATATTTATCTAAATGGCGGTTAATTCTCTCATATGAGAAACCGTCGCGGGTGCTCATGACTGTGATTCTTCTCTCGTGCCTTTACTTAAAAAGAGAAAATGAAAGAAAATGAAAGAAAAAAAAAAGAAGAATTATTATAAATATAAATTGACTTGCATAAGTCGTTTCATAGATTTTTGCCAAAGAAAAAGTGAAGGGGAAATTATATATAATAATTGCAAGATTTATCTCATTGCTCATAATGAAAAAATTATTGTACATATAGATATAAATGTGTAGTATCGTCATATTGTTTAAGTTATTGATAAATTGTTTGATGCCAAAAATCAAAAAAAAATATTATAATGACAGAATTTCAACTTGGATTAAATTATTATTAACAACTAATTATTATTATTATTATTATTAATATTATTATTATTGTTTTTTTGTCTCCATTTAATCGATTTATTTGTTTTATAAAATAAAAATGAATTGTTTATAAAACTTTGTATCGTCCACGTGATCCTGTGTGCGTTCCAGATGATTGAAGTTTAATTAATTCCTCTTTGATAAGGCGTGAAACTTCAGCTTTGGCTTTGCTAACGGCCAATTCACTTGTGGATTCAATAGCAAGATAAAGTTTACGTTCACCTTCTGGTGGACTTTTACCAGTTGCTATATATGTGCCACGTACAGTTAATCCCGCCTCGGAATATTCTGATATTTGTGCTAATGCTTCTTTGCTTGTTACACGCCATCTCGCTTGTTGTGGAAAATCATTTATTTCCAATTCTTCTTCGTATTTTCTAAATGTTTGTTCCCCAGCTTCACCCTCACCCTCAACCAAATCTTCCTCACGAGGTTGATAATTTAATTTTGTATTTAATTTTGCTGCCAATTGTTCGGCTACAGTCTTTGCCTGAAACACAAGATAAATGAATAATAATTTTTTTATCACTATGATGATGTTAAATAAAAATACAGAAAAAAAATAAACTTACGGTAATTAAATTTGTTGGTCCTGCACCCTTGAGAATGGCCTCTGCAGCTTGCTGAGTAGCACCCTTGGCTTCAGCGCCCAAATTCTTTGCAATATTAATTTTCGACGCGAGTCTACGAGCAAGTTCAAGTTTATCAGTTGCACTCGGGATCGGTTGACCCGGTACACTAATATTAGCTGTGGACGGCCGTGCGATTTCTCTAACAGTTCTCTTTGGTGCTAACATACTTTCAATCTGCTGATCAATATCATTTTCAATATCTTCATCATCCGAATCTTGAAGTCCAAGTGCAGCTTTTTGAAATTTCTTCTTTTCATTGGCCAATGCCGCTTCCGATTCATCAAATTTAAATCCTTTACCACTAAATCCGCCACCAGTATGTACTTTTTTACCGTCAGCCGCTTGGCGTGCTTTATAAGCTTCCCACAATTGTCTCAATGGATCGGGTACTGGTACACCAGCGAGTTCATGCGCACGCAAAATATCTCCAGCATATCTCTCTTGTTCATGTGTAATAAATGTGTATGCGTAACCTTTATTACCAGCGCGACCAGTTCTACCACAACGATGTACATAATCCTCATAATGATTGGGACAATCATAATTAATAACTAATACCAATTGTTTAACGTCCAATCCACGTGCAGCGACCGATGTGGCAACTAATAACTTTGTTCGACCAGCTTTAAAGTCTAAAATTGTTGAATCACGATCGCATTGATCAATACCACCATGCAATGACATACACGAATAAGATGCTTTCATTAAATCCTTCAATAATGTATCAGCATTTTCTTGTTTATCAACAAAAATTATAATGGAACCTTTCTCCTGATAATGACCAAGTATTTCTAATAATTTATAGAATTTTTGATCTTCCTCTAAAACTACCACATGCTGTTCCACTTCTTTGCATACAATTGAACGTCCACCAACTTGTACCTCAACTGGCCTAGTTAATATTCTACGAGCTAGTGCCTCCATTTGTCGTGGAAATGTTGCGGAAAATAATACAGTTTGACGATCTGGTCTAACGTTTTCCATAATTCTCATAACTTGTGGCTCAAAGCCCATATCAAACATTCGATCTGCTTCATCCAATACTACATAAGTTACCCTACGTAAATTTGTTACTCTTCCACTATTTGCAGCCAACATGTCAATCATACGCCCAGGTGTACAGACAATTATTTCGGCGCCACGCTTTAATTCAGCAATTTGTTCGGATATTCCAGTACCCCCATAAACACATACGTGACTTAATCCCAATGATTTTGTAAATTTTTTCGAATCACGACCAATTTGCATACATAATTCACGTGTTGGTGTCATTATTAGGGCTATTGGGCCATCACCATCAACTAAAGCTGGTTGATCTAAAATATGTCGAAACATTGGCAATAAAAATGCCAAGGTTTTTCCACTTCCAGTTTTGGCAATACCAATTAAATCACGACCCGACATTATCGCCGGTATTGCTTGACACTGTATTGGTGTTGGTTTTTCATATCCCAATTTTTTCAGTACTTCTAGTTCTTTTTTTGTTACGCCGCATTGTGCCCATGATTTTATTGGCTTCGGACAACCTTTACCTTTAACTCGAATACCCTCCAATTCTTCTTTATATAATTCAACTTCGTCCGATGACATACGCGCTATTTCTGGTACCTCAACGTAAAATGATTTTCTAAATGGCAAATAATCCGTTGTTGCATGATCAACTTTAGCCAATTCACGTTTTTGTTTATTCGCAATGCCCGCTGCAGTTTCATGTAAATTTTCACCTTCTTCCTCACTTGAGTATTCCAATCCATCTTGATTTTGTTCAATCAATTCACCTTTCTGCTTTTGAATTTTTTTCTTTGCAACACCAGTTACTATTACGACTCCACCACTTTGTGATCCACTTGTACCAGTTCCATTTGCGCCTGACTTACTACTTTTATTTACTTTCCTAACTTCCTCTTGAACCTCAGCCATAAATGCATCTAATGGATCAACTTCTTCCTCTTCATCTTCAATTTTTTTCTCCTCCTCAACCACCTGAGTTACTTCGTCAGTTTTTATACCCTCCTCCTCCTCATCTTTTTTTACATTTATTTGAATGACTGGTGTTTCCTCATCGCTATCATCCTCTAATGACCATTTTTTCATTGGCAATTGTAAATTAGCTAAAATTGATGACTTACCATCTTTTTTCGTTGCTTCCAATTCTTTTTTTTTCCGTTCTGCTCGCCATCGTTCAATTCTCTCACGGCGTTTTTGCATCTCTAATTCCAAACGTTTTTGCTCCTCCTCTTTATCTAAACGTGTATGATCAAATGGCAACTCTTCTGCATCATTATTTTTGTCTTTATCTTTTTTTTCACGTGATCGTGAACGCTTTGAACGTGATGATTCTTTGTTTGAACGTGACGATGATTTTGATGAGCTCTCAACGCGCTTTTCCTTGTTTTCATCACGTTTACGTTCACGTTCACGTTCACGCTCTGTACGTTCGCTACGTCGTTCACTACGTTCATTCCTTTCACGTTCGCGTTCACGTTCACGTTCACGCGAACGACTTCGACGTTCACGATGTCTCGTTGATTTTTCTTTATCGCGATCACGCTCTCTACTACGTGATCTTCTTCGTTTTTTTTCTGGTGTTGCCGATCTAGACCTTGATCTTGATCTCGATCTACGTCTATGATGTCGTTCCCTAAAAACAAATGATAATTTTTAATTTTATCAAATAATAATTTTGTGTTATTAAATTTTCAATATATTAAATACAACTATACGAAATAACATGCGATCAACATTATAAAAATAACATAACCTATAAGTACAATATTCAAAAACATCACATACTTGTCACTGCTTCGCACCATTATTTAATATTCAAATTAATTATATAGGTCCAACTATTTTACAATGAATATTTATATTAGATTTAAATACTGCACTCTTATTATTCAACACAATTAATAATACAAAAGCGAAAATAGAAATAGAAATACATGTATTACGTTATTTATACATTCTGTATTGTATGACAATATGTGTGTGTGTGTATAAAATGCGGAATGTCGCGCGTTGAGAATTTGACAGTGTCTACCTCTATCGTCTAATATTATCAACAACCTGTGTAAGTTTCGTAAAATTGCCACATGGCGGCGTACCACGCTAATTATTTCTCGTCCATGTTTGAATTTATTTTCAAAACGACCGCCATTAACGTAGTTTTTCTCTAACGGCAAAAAGTAATTTTTCAAACTTTTATGGAGTGTTTATTAGTGTAGTGTTGTGTTGAAATAGCAGTTATCCATGATGATTTATTGCGTAGATATCATTGTAAAAGTAATTTATAGCAATACAACTTAATAATTATCCAGAGATTTCACATATATATGTATATATCTATATATATATTCCACAATTAATCTCCTTTTATTTCACCTCATAGAACTATGTAAGTACTTTAAGATATGTACATTTTGAATAATTCAAAACCAGATTGTTGAATAAATTATTAACATTTTTATTAAAACATCATATTTTGTCACAATTCGTAAATAAAAAAAAAATCTTGCTATATTGCCGAAAATTTAATATATAATCATCATTTAGGGGTTGTATAATAATTGGTCTTGACAAATGGCAGTTTTGTAATATTGGCTTTATATGTTTTTCCACGTACTTCAACCAATACACCATTGGCACAACCATTTTGTGCTACTTCAGGTGAAACATAACCCATTGCAATATGTTTCCCTAATGTTGGACTTGGTCCACCTGATGTAACAGTACCAACACGTTCACCTGATAATGTTAAAATTGGTGAATGTTCACGAGCTGGTGGACCTTGTGTTAACATTAATCCCACACGTTTTTTCCTCACACCACCATCAATTTGTGAGAGGATTTTTTGTGCACCAGGAAAATTTGCTTCACTTCTGCGACGTTTAGCTAAAATGAAGAAAAAAAAAATTACAATTTAATAAATAAATTAATCAATTTAAGAATACTTTCATTATCATACCAACGAGCCAAGTTAATCCTGCTTCAACAGGTGTAGTTTCTTCATCAATATCATGACCATAAAGACATAATCCTGCTTCCAATCTGAAAATAGAGATTTGTTAAATGATATATTGCATTGAAATAAATATTTAGTATTGAATATTGAGAATTTTCCTAACCTCAAACTGTCCCGAGCACCAAGTCCAGCTAATTTAACATCAGGTGCAGATAATAGTGTTTCCACTAGTGTTCTACCATTTTCTCCTTGAAATGATATTTCAAATCCATCCTCACCAGTATAACCACATCGTGATATTCGAACATTTATATCATTCAATTGTGTTTCTATTGAATTCATGAATTTCAATTTGTTTAAATCAATTCGGACCAATGGCTGCAGAACTTGTGCTGCTGTTGGACCTTGAAGTGCAACAAGTCCTTGGTCCAATGGATCCATATGTTCCACATAAACCTGTTTGCCCCTCTTCTGAAATTCCTCCTTAAAATTATGTCTGCATTAATAAAGTTATGTAGATAGATATTTTTTTCAACAGAATTAATTTTTATTACTCACTCGTCGTTGATCAAATAACTGCGTGTCTTCATTTCGTCTGCTGGCATTAGATACCACAAAATATCTATCCTCACCACTTTTTGTTACAATTAAATCATCAATAATACCACCATTATCATTGGTAAACACTGTGAGAGTAGCGGCATTTGGTTTTAAATTTTTTAAATCTGCTGTTGTTAAACTCTCTAAATATTTTCCTGAATCACGACCCCAAATCCTTGTTTGTAGCATATGACCAACGTCAAATAGAGAAGAATAAGTTCTTGTATGTTGATGTGAGACTGCTATTGCTTCTTGATATTGTACTGGCAATAACCAACCAGCAAAGTTCACCATTTTCCCTATTAAAAATACAATAACGTTTAAATAATTTTCATCAATAAAATATTTTAATGATTTAATAACTGACCTTGATTTTCGATGTGAATATCGTAGAGACATGTTTTTTTAGAATCACCAGCATTTGTTGTAAATGTACGTTGGTATTTTTTCTGCCTTCTTACATTTATTCCATTTCGTTTAATATCATAAATTAAATTATTACGTAAATTAATGTCAGTGGCAGTAAAGTGTTTGAAACTATTGAAAAGACGCAGCATTGTAATCGGTATTATTCAGCGTCAGCTTACTACTACATACTAAATGATAGAGTTTCAATCAGTAGAATGTTGGTATGAATATGTAAATATATGTATGTATATGTGTATATATTTGCTTGATATTTTTATGATTGATTTCCTTGACTGCTTAAAAATATTTCATACATTTAATATAAAGAGATAATGAAACATGAGAGTATTTATTATGTGATAATGAAGTTGGCAGTAGCAGTGGAGATATTTTTTTTTTGTGTTCTAGTTATCATTTTTGTAGTGTGTGATGATTTGAAATGTGTGTTATTGATACGAATTGTGATGGTTAATGTATGTGTCGAGAGGTCACATGATGATGCGTTGAATATCTGTTGAGCAAAATTGTTTTATGATTTTTTTTTTCTTCAAATTAGTGTCAATAATAGTCGCTAGGATTAACCAGAAAAAAAATTATTAAATAAATTTTTCATTGTAGATACTTTAGAGTAAATAGGCGTACATGTAAATATATGTACACACATACATGGTAAAAGGTATAAAACGATTTGGAACGCAGATGTATTTTTTTTTGTTTCTTTTCAAATTTTGTTCTCGTTCGTACACTTTTTCACATTTTTTATTTTTTCATCATTGCCGCGTATTTTACATTTTTGTGTTTTTTTTTTGTATATTTTTATATGTAATATGATTTTATTTTTTTTTCAGCACGTGTTCTCACAAT
>JAQQBR010000005.1:5747697-5759688 GCA_030347285.1 Microctonus hyperodae
AAAAAAAAAAAAAGAAACATATTAAAATTAAAATTAATATAAATTTCATTACATGGAGAGAATTTTTAAATTCTCTCGCAGCATTTAGCACCTTATCAAAATATTTTGCAATGTAATAACTATAAATATCTGAAGGTACAATACTAATTACAAGAAATATTTACATGCATTCATATAAAAATACATTACATGATTCATTTAATCAATTTCATTTGTCTTTACTTATAAAAAGAGATTTATAAAAACAAATAATAAAATTCAGAGATTTATAAAATAATATGAAAAACAAAATCAGGAATATGTATATAGCTATACAAATTATACATAGGTTGAAGACGCGTACATATTTGAACACACTTAAGTATATAAAAGGTATAAATATTGCGTATACATGTATGTGTGGGAGTGGTTGCACGCCGGGCGGACCACATTCCGCATGTTGAGACGAGTGCACTCGCCCCCTTGTATAGTTTGGTTTGTATATGTGGTACTGCGTATACAGATTTATATATATGTACACTATATATGTAACGAACAAATACGCATATAACATACACTGTTTTTTTGTTTTATACAGTCATCAGTAGTGTGTAAAATATTTGCACAGCACTGTGAAAAAAAATATTTAATTTCGATTTTTACTCCTGATGTATTTTTTATTTTTTAAAAATTATTTTTGTGCTTTTTGGAGGAAAATTTATATTCACAATTTTCCCAGGATATGCAGGTCAAATTTTTTAGTTAGTTTGTGTTCGTATATTTACAGACGTTACGACCTAATCAACAATTTTTTTTTTATCTTCATCTCATTTTTACTTTTTTTCTTTCTTTTGTTGTTGGAGTTATGGAGAATAAAAAAAGGGTTATTTTAGGTATATAGACCTGTGTCAACCGCGTACCTATTTGAGGAATTACCAGTGTGAGAAAATCCATTAAGAATAATGTATATAACCAACGGGACTACCCTTTGACTATAACGGTTCTTATCCTTACGTAACCTTCGAAAAAAAGGGGTGGATCATTGATGAATGTTTTTTTATTTTTCAGTATATTTTCTTATTCAGGTAAACCATAAACCGGATGCCCAGTGAAGATATTTCTGGCAGAACTTGATATCTTTTTCCCGTAATAATATACGTCTGTGCAGTGATTAAAATAATAATAAAAATTAAAAAAACTAAAAAAATAATTTTTTTTCGTCAATTTCAAGTACACATAAAGCTTTAAATAATTCGAATAATTTTTTCTTTCTACCATCATAATCACAATTGAAAATATTAGCGTAAAAAAGCTTCAATATACACTTTAAAGCTGCGAAATATATTAAAAAAGAAATTTATTTCTCATTGAAATATGTCAAAAATAAAATTACAAACAAGTATAATAAAATGGGAGTGTCCACCTTTAGGGGGTTGTGCCACAATGGGCTGGCATTATCAGCCTCTTTTCCCTTATGGCGTTATATTATTACATTTTTCACCCTATATACATATATAAAAATATACATGAAAGTTTATTCCAGATGCGCATGACACAGAGCACACGGTTTTTCGCGCAATCGCCTACGCAACAAAATATTTTCCATAGAGTATTAAATTCAATCGAAAAATAATTATTACTACTCCAATCACCGTCAAAGACACCAGCTTCTTTTATATACATACCCATTACAACTCCTTATCAACAATTAAAATTTTATTTCACATTTAATAAAACCGACAAAAAAAAACCCAATAAATAAATTAAATAACCTGACAACTTTACTGATCGTTTTATCATAATTATTAATCGTGTTTTGTTTTTAATCAACGCTTCATTATAATTCATGAGAAATATTATTTCAAATAAATTTCTAATAGCGAAGCAGCTAGTACATAATGGTATTATAATTCTTATAAGTGTTGTGTGGTTTTGATGATGCTATGAAATATCGGGCAAAGGAATGCGCACGTTTGATTGCTTGCTCACTCGCACCACCGTAAAAATATTACTACAGACTATTTTACTCTCTCTTTCTCACTCTCATTATATGACATATATGTATGTATATATGGTCCATATGAGCTCGAGTCGTCGTGCTACACTCGTGGGCACAACACAGGGACAGTTGAAGCTCTACTCACTGTTGTTGCGGCGCAAGAGGGGTCGACGTAGAGTTAGCGAAGAGGGGGTAACGTCCACGATTCGGCAGTGATGCAGAGGGTTTCAGTCGTCTCGCGCCAGTCGAGTCATGCGTGTGTCTTGACTTGTTTCATTACCGAAATATAAATAAAACATAATACAGTATTTTGCCAACCATTTTACAGACACAATAAAATAAAAATAGTCATATATTTTTTGTTCCTTCAACCATTTTCACGCAGTAATTATTAGCAATAAATTATTCACTCCAACGATATACAAAAAAAAAAATAAATAAATAATTACAAAGACGAAGAAATATTAATAATTTCCAGATTATAAAAGTGGAAGAAATTTTTTAAATTTGAAAAATTTTTTCTCTTTTTATTTAACGAGCTTTTTAATTTTTGTTGACATGAGATGAAACGGAAGAGAATCAAAATAACATCCCCCCATCGTGTCTAAGAAAAAAAAGTGTTCCCCTTCCTTAATCCTCACTGTTCTCCGCCCCCACCAACATCACCGTTACTATCGCAAGTATAGCACGACAGTTTCGTCCGCCCTCTCTGTCACCCCACCACTACCACTATCATTATATTAACGAGCAGAGGAGACCCACGCCCCCCACCTTACTGCCCCACGCGCGCTTTACTATAGTGGCCCCACGGTGAAATCGTCACCCCCGATCACGCGCGAGTCTTGCGGCCGGGACGCAATTCGGCTTTCGTCGCTCGTCCCGTCGAGGTGAGCGGTGCGCGGCAATAACGTGTTCATATAATATATGCTTTGTCGTACATATACTCACATATAATTACGTTTTTCCCACTGTTCTCTTTGGTGTCGTTATTATTTACTCGCCCACTCTGTCTGATAATTTATTCAATTCTTTGTTCGTCAAAAAAAAAGAAAAAAAAATGTATATAAGTAAAGAAGTGAAAACGAGATAAAAAGGAAACGGGTAAAACAATAAAAATTTGTGTTTTGAATAGTGATTAATAAAGATGAACAAATTATTTAAAGTAATGAGGACATTAAAATGACATTAGTGTGTGAAATTAATTAAATACTAAATATTTATTGCTGTGGGATTTTGTAATTGAAGGAAAAAATTTTCTTCTTTATTATTATAAATTATTTATCTAAGAAAAAAGTAGTTTTAATTTGTGCAACGTGATTTTTCCGATTTGATGAACAGTGTAATAAATATACGATACACGTCGGAAAGTTATATATTGTGACAGTGATACAACATGAAAGAGAGAATGTAAAAAAAAAAATGGATTGGTGGAAATAAAATGAAATTAATTTTATTTGTGAAAGTTCAATCGATAGAAGTATATATAATTTTTTTTTCAAGGGAAATCTGTTAAACAAAGTGATTGATATATGCAGTGCAGTGATTATATTTGGAAATTTATACTTTGTTTAGTTTATAAATATAAATATCTCAACAATTGGCTATGGTGCTGTCTACAATATTCTGCAACGTGAAACTCGACCATATGAGAATTCTCGTTGACGGCTAAAGGTAATGAAATCACTTCCGCGTTGATTAGTAGTGTTTCTTTATACTTTTCCATAACTTTGTGCTTTCAATTTCACATAAATATTGTGTGTGAATGGATGTTTATATTTTATGTACAGTGATTATATTCCTATTTTTTTTTTTTAATTTAATTTTGTGCTGGTGGTGGAGATGTGTATAATTAATTATTTCCTCTGTTGTAGAGTGAAATTGTGTTATTATTTGAGTAATTAATTTTTGTTGAAGTTTGTAATATTTTGGTGCTGCATTTTTCGGTGTATAAAATTTACCTTTAGTTTCCTAACCCATTTATTATCATCACAATTTTTAAGTTCATTCAAATAATACTCATTCACAAGAAATAAAAAATCAAATTTCTAATTTAAAATTTTCAAGCTCAATTTTTTGGTTTTGTAAAATTTCTGCAAGTCTTCTAGTAATTTTTTTTTGCTCAATATTATAATAAATCGTGAAAAAAAACAACACAGACTTTTATAAAAATATTCAACAATTATTTTTTATACGAAAATTCTCAGAAATCGATTGAAGCATTTCTGGGCGCACATTCAAATGTTTTAGTAAAATCGAGCGTATATACATTGAAAAGAGTTTGAGAATTTAATGGAGTAGCTTGAATATTACAAATGGAATATATAAAATCGACTCTCATCTTTATTTTCAATACCTTCCTTGGCATACATATATAAAATAATATATGTGCACACGTATGTATAGAATAAATGAAATAAAGGAAATAATCTTGGAACGATTGTGGAGCACCAGAGGTGGTCGCATTTCATGTAAGAGAAAGAAGCAACGAGAGAATGATAGAGAAAGAGAAAACGCGAATACTCGTGGCATCGGCTTCCTTTAAAGAGTTTACTCTTGTTTTTCGTTGGCTCTTTGAAAATTATGATTGTTTGTCCGCGAGATTTACAGCTCGATGTAGTTTCGCAGTGAATATAAACGGACGACAAAAGAAAAAAAATGGAAAAAAATAAATAAAAATACAGATTGAGAATATATACATGAAAGAAGGAGGAAAAGGGACGAATAAAAAAATACACGATATAGTTATGCGTTTAATACGAATATACATTTATATCATTAGAAGAAGAGTATATAAAAATTTTAAAATGACAAAGAAAGATAAATTTGTTTGTGTGTATTTACGCGAAACCGGAGGAAGAGGAAACAGAGAGAGGGGGATCTAACGAGGACAGTATTTTACTAAGATTAAAAAATCTGTATGTACACAGCGTCGGCTACCAGAAATCACCCGACTATCTTATGTATAGTCTTTTTGAATATGTGTTTTGTTTGTATGCATTTTTATGTATATACATATACGTATGAATTATATAAACTGAATTTTCTTTTTTGTTAATCTTTGGTGTCGTCGGCTTCACGCCTCGTACACTCATTGATATACACATGGATGTTATTGCTAAACTTTATTTTACTTACTGTAAGTCTTACAGTCATCGTATGTTTGAATGTAATATAATAAGGATTATTTTTTCAAGGTTGCAAATTATTTATGATTGCACTGTAATAATTAGGAATCAGTTTTATTCGTAAATACTTTTAATATTCTTGTAGATTATTAATTAATATTTTGAAATTTGTTTGCATATTTTTTTTGCATTATTTTGTTTCTTTTTACTCTTTGGAATTAATTGTTTACTCGTTTCGGTTGACGTTTTTTCCGGTGGATTTCATTGAAGAGAATGTAGAGCAAGTGAAATTAAAGGGATTTTTTTATTCCTAAAAATAATCTCGAATTAAATAAAATTTTATTTTCGTATGCATAGATACAACGAAGAATCGTTAGTTTAAAATTTGAATTGAAAGTATTAAGTTTGTTATAAAAATACATAAATGTGATTTAAAATAATGCAAAGTATTGAAAACTAATACAATAAATAAAAAACAAATAAATAATTAATAAAAAAAAAAAATAGATTGATGCATGGCTTTCTATATACTTTTTTCCTTTTGTTTTCAATTATCGTTTTCACAGTCGATGAATAGTAAATTAAAGTAAAATGAAGAGGAAAAAAAATGAAAAATAATAAAAGTACGATATTGTTATAACAGACGTCGTTGCTGAGAGTATATATATACGTATGTGTACTATATGCACAAATATATATGCACCTCAGTCGAGTGAGGCACCCGCGGCAGTAAAAGGCCTAAAGTTTTTAATACTTTCAGTTGTTTTTATGGCGGTTGGCATTTGCTCTTTTTTATTGTTCCCTTCTCGCGGCGCACCGTCTCTCGTGGGTCCACACTCACACAAACTGCATACATATACGTAAAAAAGAAGGAAGATAAGGAAGCATTGTAAGAGAGAAAAGGGAGAGAAGATTAAGAATATAAGGGGGGGAGTCAAAGTCAGTTCTCTCTCTGATGTACGACTTGGTCGGAGCAGCGTGAAAAAAATCCCATAAACCAGTAAAAAACTATTGGATCTGTGGGCAAAGGAGGTGGAGAAAAAGAAAAAAAAATCAGAAAAAGAGATGGACGTAGAGTAGTATTGCAAACGAAATTCCTCTTATGACGAGCCACGCGTGATTTTCTCTTTCTATTCTTCATTCTTTTTTTCTTTTTCCTCTCTCTATATAATTCTCCCTTCTCAAAGAATATATATACACATATATGAATACATACATATGCGATGGACATGTGTGTTTGTGTGCTGCGAATATGTCTGGCAAATTGAGAAAGAGAAGTCACCTTTGGTGAGGCCCTAAGCTCTACCTTACTATTTTCTCCACATATCTCATGATTCGCAAAAGAGGTTTCCATATGTATTTTTTATTACGTTCTCTCTTGTTATTAACATTCCACAAATATTTCAATTAGTCATTTCTCATCTTAATTTTACTATTCGACAACGTGAGAATAATTTATATTATTTCTGTTTACATTATAGATTTTCATCTTTTTCTTTTTATTTTATTCTTACATAAATCACAATTTTTTTTTAAGTCTAATAATTCTTTTGATATATTCACGTACATACATACATATTCTTGCGGCCATCCGTGCGAATTAAAAAGCCCAACTACGAAATGAAGAAAAAAAAATTGAGCAAAGAGACAAGTATACATAAAATGACAAACGATGGACACATGTGCACAACTGTCTTCTCCTTCATATTGTGACTTCCTTCTCACACGCGATGTTTATTTTTCAATCTCACTCTTATCTCCTTGCCTTTCTCATCTCATTTATATATTTTTCGTTGAGCTTTTCTATCTCTCATTCGAACTTTATTCATTATTCTTTCTCCTACTATACTTATATGGCTATAATATATTCGCCATAATATTTCTTACCGCGTTCATTGCAGAAAACATTGACCCGGCATCGTGCCGTGTAGTCGTCAAGCACAATCAGGGATTCATATGTGTATACTCGAATGGAATAATTTGCATCTAAACTGTTGTACGTATTGGTAATATATATACAGTAATATCTTTGCCACTTGGTAGAACACGAAGACACCAACGGTTGTTGATTATTCGTACGACGAGCGATGAATTCCGAGAAACAAAAAGCAAGATATGGTATGGCATGACGCCATGTTGGATTCGGATATCACCTGCGCATTTAACCCGATCGTGAAGTTAAAGATATATATATATATTTGTATAAGTATTAATCTTTTTTGTTTTATTTCTTTTAATTTTTTATATACACTTCCATCGTTCCCTTTTAGCTTTTTGCTTTTTATTTATATAATATCTTCATATATGCACCACCCGCCTTCAATTTAAACCAGTGACTTTGCTTCTTCGTTCTCTTTAATTTTCTTTACAGTAAATATACGTGTGTTGTGGTGGTAGTTAACCCTCTCACATGGCACGAATGCATATATTTATACAGGTATATTAATTGTGTATACACACCGCGATAGAATGAGAATTAGAAATGAAGAAAGGACGAAATGAAACAGTAAAAGATGGATGGTGTGTGTATATATGTATAATATACATATGTCGATATATATATTTTTATATTTATATTGTACACATTGAGAAGGACTCTATGACGGTGATTTGGACTTGACGATAACGACCGGTTATTAAACTTGAGATAATTATCGATTTTAATTATCGAATGCGAATACCCGACCGCCATCAAAAACCTTTTGCCGTATTCCTTCATTCTCCTATTCTCTCTCTTTTATCCCCGTTTCTCACCATCAGCCGTGTTCTTTCACCGTATGTTTTATGCCCTCAAGAAAAATATATACATATATAGAACACGCACACATATGCATAGGCATCCATAGAAGTCTAAATAATTTTTGCACAGTCAGTTCATTAAAAGTTCGCATCATAAAAACGCAACAACCCGTAGCTTTATAATAATCTGCCAATTAGTTAAGCAGTGTATGGTCATTTAAAAGAATTTTTTTTTTCCATTCAAACAGTCGAAGAAAAAAAGAAATACGAAAAATCACAAATTTATTATTTATTATACTTTTTTTTTGTTTCACTTTCAATATCCATGTTAATTTTATTTTTGGGAATCAAATTAAAAAATCGTAACATATCCATTATACTTACACAGGTACATAAACAATTCCACATCTATTCTAAATACATTCTTTATTAAAAAATTACGCGGTCTTTAGTGACGCTAATACCATTATATTCAAGAAAATGAATTCATAATTAGAGCAACCGCTATAACCTATAATACACACATACATATACACACTCGCAAGCGCGGGGACGCCTAACCCACATTCCACAAGGCACCAGCTGTCCCCGGCAGCTCGTTTCAATAAACTTTTTTTTTTTTTATTATTATTTCACTGCATCCTTTTTCGCTCATGCATATATAAATGTACAGATACATATGCCTGTCTTTTTACATCAACAAACTTGCTCCTATAGATATATTATATCCACCCACGCAAAATAGTAGGTAAGGCCCCAGACATGCCGGTAACTTCAACGTCAGGGTCTTATAGTATATACTGCATGTATACATAAAAACACTGTATACTTGTATACACATATGTCTGACTAGCGGTATTGAAAAGAAAGAATGAGATAGTGCGAACAACTTAACTGTTGGACAATGTGTGGAAGCGAGTGTGCCAGCGAGATGTTGTTTGTAGTTATAGCTAGCTAACCGGTGAGCGCGTGCCGTGCTCTCCATATCCGGGGCGAATAATGGGCGTGGGCCTTATAATACTGGATGGACTTGTGGTCTAGTGTCCCATGATATCCCACAGTTTGTTCGTATTGGTATAATATATGCTATTTAATATTATTGTGTTTTAGATTAAATTATTTTTTTGTTGTGTTGTAGATCGCCTGTGCGAATTATTAATATGCTTGACGATTTTAAAATATTTGAGAGTTATGCATGCATGTGTATATAATGAGATATAGCACTGCAGAGAGCTATAAAATATAATATGGCAACTCAAATCCAGTTTTGTTTTATGATAGAGGAATGTCATTTAGATTTGTTCATTACACAAATACAAAACATGGGGGATTAACTAACTTGTTACGGCGTGTTGATTAAGTTGTTAACATGACTCTTCGTGTTGTGTAATTTGGCATGTCTGTTGATATAATGTGAGTTGTATAAGACCTAATTTTTTGTTTATAAAGAGTCCGTTGACTGTGTTTTATGATATGACAAATTAGCAAAAAATTGATGAGGATATTGTGCAGCGGGAAGAATCTTTATTTTTTTTTTTGCGTTGGTGTTATTATTTTTGTAAATTATTGGTTTCGGAATTATTATTACGGGATGTGTTATCAAATTTTTTTTTTTTTTTTTGAAGTATAAATTGATATTTATTAGCCTAGAGGATTTTACTAATTTATATAATAATAAATAATATAATATATTACGCAAATTAATTAAGAATGATTCATAATATTTTTTGTTTTCATTGTAATTATATACTGTAAGTTCTTCCGTGTTTTTTAAAAAATGTTTTGGATTTTTTCGAGTTGTATGTGCTTATATATATGTCGTCTACTATACTTCTTGATTCACTTGTAAAACACATCGACACAGTTTCAATGTTTGATCAATATAAACTTTTTTGATAAGCAGGAAATCGTGTATTCAATGTCGGTTGGTAAAATATGACAAACATATACACACGCGTCATGAATATTCTCATATACATATGTATTATATATATATATACATGCATAAATATGATGGGTGAACGTTAGTACACTCGCGTATTTTCCCTTTCGCCTTTAGCATGTTTTGAGGGGCAAAACAAAAGTGCTGATGAAGACTACCAGGTCATTGGTCTCTATATGCAGTCATTTTTTCATGTATTATTTATTTCAAGATTTCATATTTGATATTTATTGTGAATAAATAGACTCACTGTTTTATTACTGAGTGATTATGAAAAATAAAAAAAAATATATGACAAAAGAAATGTGAAAAGGAAAATGGAAAGTTTTTGAAAATTTCATTGATCGAGCGGAAGTTTCGAGGAAAAGTAAATAATACAATGGGTTTTGTCAATTATGCAAATGTTATTTAATATTTATGTAATTGAAAATTTTTAAATGTCAGCAATTGTAATAGCGTTGAGTGTATATTGAAAACAAATTTGAATTTATAAATAAATGATGGTGATTGAGTAAATGAGAAATACAACAAAAACGTGTCGAGTGTGTAAAATATCGCAAAAAATATATACATTACCGCTGAGTTGGTCAAAGGTACTTTTTTAATTTAATTGTATGAATGAAAATAATTTTTTATAATTATCCAAATAATAAAGACATAGTTGCGTAAAAATAATAAGCAAATAAATAGATAACGAAAAAGAATTTGTACTAAAAGTAGAAAAGAAAAATTTACTTAATATAAAAAGAGCAGTAATAAAAAAAAAAAGAAAATGCAAGAAGAATTAAAAAAAAAAAAGAAATGAATTTTTTATTTCATTTTATTTTATTATTTTTTTTTTATTTTAGTATTTTATACGGGGCTGCCAAGTACCGCGCGTCTGATGAATGTCCCCAGGGACCATCACACGCGGTGAGTGAAATGAAGACGCGGCGAATCTCGATGGACAAGTCGCGGCGTTGAATCGTAAATTTAAATCTGTGCGCACTTTGATTCCTGCATCTCAAAGATCAATCGCATCATGTGAGGCAAGTGAGTTCCATCAAACGTGTGCTGATAAAAAGGTGCTTTTGGGTTTTATATACAGTGCTTGGACCCTATACTACCACAAACCCTTTCTTATAAATACACATATACATATTTGAAATTCAAAAAGGCGACGGGATTGGTTAGGTATTATAGTAAATTGTCAACTTTTACCGCGGGCGCCTTTGCAAACTCCACCAACTATAACATATATACCGAGGGAAAAAGTTGTCCGATTTTGAACTCACGCCCGCAAGACCCGCGTGTGTGATGTCGTCGTCATAGCGTGTAGATATATATTTGATCGGCAGAGAAACTCATAAGGGCTTCAATCATTGAGATCCAACTCGTCTCAATAAGGCAAGAGCTGTCCCGTCACACACGAACGAAGAACAGTCAACTTTCTTTTTCTCTGTTACATTTCGTCCCATCGTAAACACAAGCGCCAACGCTATAGACAATGAACAAAATAAACAAATAAAATAAAAATATTCTGCGAGTGATGGGTCCAAAAACTTGAAAAATATACTTGATTCTTTCTTCTGAATAGGGGCCCCGTATCGTATTTGTTTTCCCCACTTTTTCAGGAGCTCCACGATACTTTGAGAGCGATGAACGAATAAACTCGATCACGTTTTATCTTACAGGCGATTCCCACCATATACTCTGCAAAATCGTGCTGTGAATCTCGTGTGGTTTGATTTTGCTCGCTAAACTCGAATTCCACCTCCAAGGTGGGCCCAATCTCTTAAAACTTATTCTCAAATAATGCATGAGATTCAAAGTTTCAATAAAATCCATTCAAAGAAACATTAAAATTATTTGCAAATAAATTTTATCAATATTTTTTTTATCATATCAAAGATCAAAAATTTTACTCTATCTATTTTGTTTATATTCTCGTAAATATTTGGAATGACGGATATGAAATTTCATTTATACATTATTTTCTTAGGTGTGAAATACTAAAGTGGCTGGCCTTATCTTGGGTTCCCGCGTTAATTGTTCAATACACACAAGTCACCCACGCCCGGAAGCCGACTTCCCGCGGTGGGTCTAATCAACGCACACGGAATTGCGTCTACATACAACAAATAATACACATACTATACTCTCAAAAGAAACTAGAAGGTCATTTAAACGCCAACAACTATCGCACACCGAGAATTAATTTTTTTTCT